>JAQGAI010001443.1:0-14719 GCA_034696905.1 Lepidocyrtus violaceus | reverse complement strand
CTTTCATCATAAGCATCATCATGGCATGGATGGCATCACCTTTTGATTTTCTTCTTCTGTCTTTCCTCAATAAAAAATTACATCAAGTTCAATTCAATCCACATTTTTTCTCTCCGTTTTCATTCTTTCTTCCATTTACATCTTATCCTTATGCACAATCCATGTATGAATGTTGGAAATTTAAATGCATCTTCAAACATTATAAAAATATCCATATAAACGTTTTGAGAAAATGGCCCATTGGAATTCTCAAATAACATGGTTATCTACTTTAGGAGGACACATAAGTGGGGAGAGAGACGAACAGAGAAATACATACGTACACAACGAACTTGGACAGAATTTCAAATGATTTGAGGATGAGGAGGCAGACAAAGCCATGCACGGTTATTTAGTATGGTTACGGTGAAGGATGAGAAAAGTGCATCGAAAAAAGTTAATAATATTTTTTTTCAATCTTCTAAAACCTTGCGACCGAGATCATCGGTGCTTACCATTTTAAACTTTAAAAAAAACTTATTTTTATTCCTCACTGACTCACTTAAGACTCAAGACCCATTTCGTTTTTTCGGTAAATTGGTAAATCTAATACGGTGGGCTCACAGGTTGAATGTGAATGAATGATGATGCAGAAGGCGCAGGTGGATTTTTTTTTGGAAGATGAGGAAACTGTTTATTCTCGAGCTATCATCATCATCATCACTTTTGTCCATCCTTCTTCCGAGTTGAGATGATGGTCTCCGGTTCTAGTTGACCATCTCGGTTTACACACATGAAATGCTCTTGCTTGTTTTTTTTGTTGGTTGGACGATAAAATTGAAAATAAACGAAAGGGTTTCCGAAAGGAGAGGAAAGATATGGACTGGACATCTAATATATTTTGGGAATAATGAGCATACAGTCAAGTTGGTCCAAGAGGAAGAAGATATTTTTTACTTCCTTCAGACAGGGACCACAAGAGAAAAAAGATTATTATTATGAGGAGAGGTAAAGTAAATGGCATTAAAAATAATAATAGAAAAAAATGGGAATGAAGAGCAAAAAACGTAAAGTTATGGTTAAGGGAAAATCGTAGGTAATATGATTCGGTTGGTTGGTTTGGATTTTTGGTGGGTCTGGTCGTCGGTCCACCGTCGCGTAAATAAATATGAGAGCACGCAAGCAATGAAGCGCTAACCGTTTCACCTCAACAGGTATCTTTGAGCATTTTTCAGGTTATTTACAAGCTGGAATATGAGAGTCCAGCAGGCGAGTTGGAAAAGGAAGATTTTTTTTTCATTCTGGAATAAAAGGGTTAAGGAGATAAATAAAAAGGATGATATCTATTCTTTCGTCCCTACTTTCTTGACTTGGTTCAAAAGGGATTTTTGGTCTGAGGTTGGATCCGTGTGTGGGGATGATAATAATATTTAGTTCAATGAAAATTAAGTCGGAGCTCAGAGAAGGGAAAGGAATATGGTTACAGGGTCGGATTTCAAAAAGTGAAAAGTTTTTAAAGAAACTACTGAGCTAAGCAGGTTGGCTTGGATTTTGGAGTTTATTATTATGAAAGGGGTAGTAAAAAATATACCAAAGAGGAAAGATTTAAGATTTGTATCAGACTTCGGACTGTCAAAAAGGATGAGCAGATTGCATCATTGACACTGCCTAGTAAAGGATTTAAAAAGTATGTGAGGTTTGAATACAGTACGGGCCAGTATGTAGAATATCAAATACGAAAAATGAAGTGAAAAGGAAGCGGTTTATTTTATTTTCAATATCACAAAATTCGCTAGAAAATAGCATAAGATGAATGACGTGACATGTCGATGACAAAGCATGAAACAAGTAATAGATATATTAACAAGAGAAAAGTAGTTAAAAATTTAAAAATTCATTTAACTGTTTGCCATCATACCATAAAACAATCCAATATTATTGATCGCTTTCAAAATCAGAAATCATAACGAAACCAAATTACATCGTATTTATCAGTAATTTCACTAATTGTAAGTTTCACTTTAAGTTTCGTAAACTGTACTAATACAGGTTGGTGGTTAAAAAGGGTGATCCATTTATGAACTAATGTACAAAAGTAATTTAAGCAGTTTACATAATCTTTTCAATTGAATACTCTTTAGACCATTGGTTTGTTTCTACCATTGCATGTTGTTTTGTGTAGTTTAGTAAATTATTAATTAGGTAAGTATGTATATTGAAATATAAATTATAAAGCACATTAGTAAAAGCTGCCTCGACCAATTGCAATCCAGTAAACTACTTAATAACCAAAAATATTGTTGATCAGGCAAATAGGAAGGATTAAAGAACAAAAAAATTATTGCTTATCAAGGTCATCATATCATTATCATTATATTATTCGCAAATTTAAAACCTTCTCCATTTGTAGTTTCGGCTTAGTTATTCTTGAAGTAAGAATTGGACTTAGAAATAGTATCTTACGAGTATATTTATCGAAGCATGTTCTGTATAATTGCTAATCTCCTCCCAGGCAGACGAAGACACTCTGCCAGTGACAGAAAAAAATATTGCGTAATTCCTCTCTTCTCGCGTGTGTAATATGCATATCCATTATCCATGCCTATTATACTAGCCCATCCTTTTTTATCTTCTTTTTCTACCTCTTCTGCAATTAGTGCAAGCTGTCAAGCCTCTCGATAAGAAGAAACAATTTATTAACGTTTAAAGAGGAATTAAGAGGTCTGTTTTGGAAGACTGTCTTTTCTTTCTAAAAAAATATCTATTTATTTATCTCACAATCAGTCGTTCAATGTGACATGGCCAGTTTTAAATTTAGAGAGCCGACCGAGCATCATAAAAACAAGACGATGCAAACTTGCCATTCATTCATTTTATACTTCGTGCTAAACTTGCTCCTAATTTTAATTTTTTCTCCCTTGTTAAGTATATTTTTGCACTTGAACTTCTGCGAGAAAAAAAAACTCGAACATTTAGACCAGCTACTTTCTCGAGGGCTTCTCTATAACCAGTGAGTGCTCCCATACCTTGTCCGCTTCACTTCACGGTCACATGGACACACCTTAAGATTAGCCCGAAAGCAAAGTGAATTCCTTCACAGTAATAAACTGAAACTTAATCATCTTTGCATTAACCTAACCTTAAGCATTGTTATTTCTGTAATGCTATGTGTGATCTTGTGATATGGATCTAGTGAGTGAATACTTTCATTTAGCATCTAAGCCAAGATGATGATCACCATGATCATGATCAGCTATCCATTCAACCGGTACATTAGAAAAAAGACAAGAAAACGATATCAGACTCAGAAATCTCTTTCTTATCTTCATTGACTTTTTGGAAGTGCCATGCATGCGGAATGCCGATGCGATGAGGGTGCTGATGACGATGATGATGCTGATGATAAGGATGATGCAAAAGAGCAAATTCATCTTCTGTGACAAGATCACAAATTAAAAAATGCAACTACTTTTGAAGAAGATTCCTCTCCTCCTCACAAGAAAAAAAATCCATTTGGGATAGAGCGGATTGAATTGGGATATTTTCACGGATACGATGCCCAAGCCAAGACAAAAGGCGAAGAGGACAAAAAGCGTAAATGAGTGAGTGAGTTCTGTTTTCCTCCTATATAAGTTCATATCGCGGCCGGTGACGCTGAGGCTGACTCTTTTTTTGTAATAATAATAATCATTATCATTATTGCTATCAATTTGAGGAGCTCACAGTTTCGAAGATTTACGACAAGAAAGGGAATGCATAGTTTTTTCTCTTGGATTTGGCTTGTGATGCATAGCCTATGCTGGTGATGGCATGAAGAAGATGTAAAAAGATTTATGGGAATTTTTCTATAAAAAATAGTTTTTTTTTCAATAAGGATAAGAATGCTTTTTTGTCTGTGGATAAATTTGTTGGATGGTCTCTGGCCACATAGAGTAATATGCAGAGGAGGTGAAACGACCTGCTTTAAAGAATGAAATGAATGCGATGAGGACAATGATGTGGCTAGTTAAAAGTTTTGTGAAGGAAAAAAAATGTGGATGAGCGATACTTTGTTTCAGTGGTAAATTAGGTATACCGCATTCAATACATTCCGTTTGGGTGATTATGATTGGGAAGAGATAAGGAGACGAAGATAACGTGAAGAATATATATTTAAGGGTAATAGCAAAAGGGGTGAATTGCGAAGGGGAATACAACTGTTATTAGATTAGCAGGAACAGTAGGATCATCATGTTGAAGTGTTCATAACATAACTATAAGCTTGGTTTTGATGTTTAGAAGCAAAAATGAACGAGTACAGGTAATGGAAAGCAAAGATTTGAGCATAGCTGTTTTGGAATTTGCACATAACTTGAGCCGCCGTAAACATAGGTTAGTCGATCATCTCTTGATGTCTGCAATTAAAAGATAATCATAAAACCAACAACATTCAAAATAATACACCTTAATAATGTTTGGATGATTTATTTACCAAGCTTACTTTCACCACTTTTTCAGATTTGCTTTCGTCACAAACCATGTAAATCTACGATTTGGATGCTATTTAAGATATTTCAGCATCCACTTGTTAGAATCCATTCGAAACTAACATTAATAAGAAAAATATGCAATGCATCAGATTTCCATTTAAGTATGATCACATGATCCGTGATCGTCCCCATTTTTTTCCTCTGAAAAATCATTTACAGTATATATATTTTTTCTTTTCTCCTTTTTTTACCTTATTGATATTCATTGAAAATGTGTTGGATATCCTGCTTCTGCTGTTCTGCCATATCAATATCTTTGATATCATGCCTTCCACATCAAGTAGCAAAACAGATTTGACTTCATCTTCTCCCTCTCTAGAAAAAAATAGTGTTTTATGGCCACTTATCATTTGCCCCTTAAAAGGCTAGAATCAAAATGAAAATCCTTTTCTATATTTTATATTTCGTAATATAAAAAACCTCCTGGGTCATTATTATATTTGTTTCAGGCAGGTTTACATCAAATTCACCTCTGCCTACTCACACTACTCAACTCTGATCATATTTAATGCTAATGCATTTCAACAAAAGAATTAGATTACATTCCATAAAAAATCTGTTGAGCTTTTTATGGAAATAATATTATCATATCATCCTTAGCCATCCCATTCCGATTTTAAAAATGTTCCCAATATGATCAGATCATCAGCATGATCATCATCTTCATCACAAACAAGCTATGTATGCTTGATACAGATGCTGGCTGATTGTAAAAGACAATTTTCATATCTCTGATTGGATTTTTTTTTGGAATTAACTCCGTTTTCTCTTCTGCACTCAAGGCTATCTTGACGATGATATGATGGCTCGGCTATTTTCTCTATCAGCAGCATTTGCTATGACGTGCTGGTGTGAATTGATTATCTTGAGGGAGAAAAAAATATCATATCATCATCAGCAGCAACAGAGGCAAGATTCGGATTGCTCCCAATTTTTATTGTGATCTGATCTCTATCAGCTTGATCATCTGTAAAAAAAGTGATGAGCAGATCATTTTAATTCTATGCTTGTTGAACGTTGGTAGCACCAGCACCTGCATAATCAAATTGTAATATGATGCATGTGCATAATATATCTATTTTTCCACAAGGCCACAATTTTTTCCTCTACACTTAAATTTTTACTCTGATTTCAAACTCGTTTTTTGTCTACAAGACTTTTTATTTCCTTTTGTTATTGTTCTGCGGGAGTAAGAAGCTTGGCCCTACTTTGCATATTTTATTGTTTTTCGCACTGCGAGAGTCGATATATATTTTCAATACGAATTTTAATTTGAGAGGAGAAAAAATATATTAAATTTGCATTGAATGCAAAAAACTTATTTTTTTTCGCAATATTTATTACAATTTTTAAGTGCAAAATATGGTGGGGCAGTGCAGTGGAGGGAAGAATGAAGGGAATCGGATCATTGGAGTGGATTGTTTAACATGAACCATAAATTTCGTTGCCGAATGTTGATTGAAATTGATAAGGTGACAGTGCTGGCGGGGGATAATGATAAGGTGTGCGGGATAATCGGTGTGAAGAAAACTCAAAGGTCAAGTTATTAGCATCGAAGAATATACAGAAAGATGACGGTGTTGGTGATGCTGTTGATCTGTTTCCGAGAAATATGTTATGTTACGCAAGAATAAAATATTGTGACTTGATGGGGCATTCAGCTTGCTTTAAAATAGCCATAAAACGAAATGATTTTAACTCTGACCGAAAAACCGTTTATGATGGATGAGCGGTTGTAGAAATACCCATTTTCAAATAACCTTTTCTCGGGAAAATTGGCCCGTTGAATATTTCCAAATTGGTATGACTTCACCAGTGGGCCTCCCCTCCACTGTCATCTGTCATTTTCTGTATTTTCCCCAAACAAAATACATCATGTTAGCATAGCCATTGTTATGTGACTCACAGCCGGATTCTCTCAGCAGCGAAGAAAAAGTTGAAAAGAGAAAACAAGTGAAAGAAATGAATGACTTTGGTTTAGCTACCTACCTGACTGGTAAAAAAATGATTAAGAAAAATGGAGGGCTGGGCCTACACATTTATTACACTGATGACTTTTCGCGATTACATTTTCTACCCCCATCATATCATATCATTATAATATACCTATGCATTCATGTATGCATATCGTTATCTACCCATACGACAACTTTACCAACAGATTTGCACTTTTTGCAAAAGGAAAAGAGGTACTCTCCTCCACAACTCATCTCATTTCTTTACACTCACTCCATTTCTCTTAGGCAAAATAACAACAAAACCATTCCATTCAAGATCCCCCATAAAAAAGTGCCTTACTCTTACTCAGATATGTGAATGACGAACTATGCCTATATCTGATTCTGATTATACCTTTCCCCTTCCATTCCTTTATTATTATGAATTAATGTATAGCTATCTATCTTGTCCTCTAATAAAATTAGAAGAAGTAATCGGAGAGCAAATAATATGTTTTTCTTTTCTAACAAAGGTTGGATCTTGGATAGGTAACTCTACTTGTTTGCTTGTTATTTTCAATTTCCATCCCCAACAATACAATAATATCATCTCTCTTTCTCTGGTTGATAATAATGAGCGATAAGAAATAAGAATGATCATCATCATCATTTTTTCTTGAAAAATTATGTATAAAAATTGTTTAAATGGCTAAAGCCATCCATTCTCCTCCCTTTTGCATAAACTATACATGATACATATGACCAATGTGAGTGAGCTTGAAGATTTTTTTTCGAGAGTGAGACCTGCTTTGAATTTTTGAACAGGCTACTATAAAAAATATACGATAATATTAATAAGTGCAATATAACAATAACACTTAACAATGGGGCTATATAGTCATAGTTCATACAAGATGTGGTGGTCATCATCATATGCTTATCTTTCAGCCTTATCCATTATGCATATTATCCTTATTAGAGGGGAGCATGCTCTGAATTCGAATTTAATTTTTTTTGTCTTCTTTTGCTGAGGATGATGATGATGAGTGTGTGGACCAACCACAAAAACATGTAGTAATGAATTGGAGTTTGGAGGGGGTGAAGGAGTGAAGGAAGGAGAAAGACATTTTATCATCATCAGCATCCTTATCCTCATATCCCTCCTAGCTCATGTGACACTGCACTCATCTCTAAGCTGGATCAGCTTGTTCACGCATGAAATAAAAAATTAACCATGTTACATATATTTTTTTACGTAATCGCAATCCCAATGAAATGAAAAAAAAAATTAACAAATATAATGTGATGTGATTGCTCAGGTTGATAATGACTCAAAAAAAAATTGTTTCATGTGATGTGTTCCTTCTTGGAATCATTCGGGATCAAGAGCATTGAACGTATGAACTTACGGGAAAAACGTGCTTCAAATGTGTTTGTTTCTTTAACCCATGCCATGCCACATGCGTTGGGTAGGGAAGAAGGAAAAAACGAATCGGAGAAAAAAAACATTTTTGATTGATTTTGTGGTGACAGGAGTTGGCAGAACCATGAATCAAGTTGTACTCAAGTGTCACCCTTTCTACTATAGAGGATGAGTGTAGGAACTAAACTAGAAGTCCACTCATATAACTCATACCTACATGAGCATATAGTCATATTGCTTCGGGGTTGCTTGTTGTTGTCGTCATCCTCGTCATTATTATTATCCACATCATCATCATTATCATTATAAAAAATTATCGTTGGTGGTTGGTTGGCTCTTCTTCTGATATGGAGGGGGATGTGGATGTGGTGGGGAGACAACAAGACCAAAAACCCATGAGGAGGAAATACATTTCAATTTTCAAATCGTTTTAGAATTTGGAATAAAAGAATCCTCCGTCCTTTCCTTAAGCTGACAACCAACGACCAAAGTCATATGAAATGAATGATATTAAACGTATTTTATTTTACGTGCTTTCCCTTCGTTTGCCCTTGCCATATTCACTGTATTCTTAAGAAAGAAAAACTCCAAAAGACAGTGAGACGATGACGAAGACGAGCACAAGAGAAAAAAGTTGTTTTCTCTTATCACCAAATCTGATCTAAATCTGTTCTAGAAAAAAAATATTCACTTCATAATAGGAATTGGTAGTTAAAATGCGTACACATAATAATAACCTAAGATTTTTTTACAACTATACCCCTTCCCATTCTACTCCCTTTTCTCTGCGGTGGTTTGGCTTGGTGTTTTTTTTTGGTAAAAGGCAGTTCCCTTTGCCTCTTGTTGGTTTATCATATTTTTTTGATGATTTTTCTTGTCTTGTGAGCTTCTTCAACTCATGTTGAATCAGTGGGATCTTTTCTTCTTGGCCGTTTGACTGTCTTCCTAAGCCATTTTGATGTTATATAATAGACATGGGTTGTTATTGATGTTGATGACGATGAACAAATAATGATAAAAAGCTGATAGGAGAGGCAAATAGCAAAAAAATGTCATCTTTTACTTCCCTGTCCCCAACCTAAAGAAAACTGCCTTTACGAAAGAAAATTAGAGAGAGAAAAATAAAATTATTCATGAAAAAAGGATTAATTTTCTGTCCTTCATGAGAAATATGCGTAGTTATGAAAAATGTTAGCTGAAGTCAATTATTATCAAACCAACTGACCCAAGCCATTTTACATACTTAAACAGTAGCCCCCAACATCCAACATATAAAGTGTTGCTTTGTTAAGCGCTTTTATGTATGCAACCGTATTAGAAAAATAGCTTATTAAAATATTTTTACCACCTGAGCAAGCAATAAATTAGCAAGGTAAAAAAAAATGCATATTAATTTTTTTCCTCCTTAAACCTTAAAAAAAGTTAAAAGTGTTTAGTTATTTTTTTCATTGTTTTTGTGTCTAATTTGTTTGGAGGATGATTTATGACGACAGTGTTCTAGAAAACATGGTTTGCTCTTTAATTCTACTTTTTTTCTCGTAGACGAAGACATACCTAACATAACATAACCTATTCATAATCAGAAGTAGCAGTAGTCACATCTCTTTGCTCTTTTTGCATTCCTCTCTTCTCCTTCCCATCATCTTTATTTTGCAATTTGCATCACATTACGAAAAGGATCCTCTTCTGCTAAATACATCGACAAATGGTAATCGTCATTTTTTACAAGAAGAAGAGGAGAAACAATTTTTTGACTTGGGCTACGACAGAATAATTTGTATTTGTATGAACTCTCCTCATGAGTAAGTTCTAAATCATATGCATATAAATATGAAAATCATGAATGAGAAGGGGGAGAGGAGGGAGAAAATGAAGATAATGAAAGCAAGTTAATTTTTTTCATTCATCTTGAAACTGAAAAAAATTTGCAACAATTGACCATAAACTAAGTTTTAAAAGTTATTGCGTACTATATCTATGTTAGTGCAAGGCGGATAAAAAATATGCAAAAAAAATCACAGACATTTCTCTGAATAGAGGACCCAGTAATGATGAAAAACGGAACGGGAGAAAGAATATACCTTTTTTTCTCAAATGAAGACGATGATGATGACACTTTACATTCAAACTTTCAAAGGAGGGTTAATTGTTGGGCTTTCAACTAAACTGTAAAATATGCTTGGAGGAACAAGATCGGAAAATACTTAATAGAAATATGAAGCGTCGTACGCTGGGATTCACAGAGTGAGGGAAACCTTTACATTTATACAGGCAATTAATTTACAAAGTGATATGGCTTGGGTTTCACATGGACTATGATAATTGTGATGGGCTCATCATAAACTAAAAAGGAACGGTTTCAGAGGAAAAAAGTGTTCGGGAAAATTTACGAATTGCCTATTCTTGTCTAGCATTTCTCTCTCCCTCCTCATGACTCTTACTCTGACATTTTTGCACTTTGTCTTGATCTTCTTGGCTCTGTTCAGTTATACATTGTAACATGAGATGAGTTAAACTGCTACAAATTTTCTTCATTTTTTACTCTTTCGGGTAAATTATAAACTTACACAAAAATTATGAATAATACATATGCATAGTGGGATGGCTTTGGCTCAGTTTTTTTTTCTTCTTCTTTTTTTGAAGTTTTGAGATGAATGGAACAAGATTGTGCACAGTAGTGGACTTTTCTCTCTCTCCCTTGCTGGCTTTCATGGATGAAATATGAAAGGGCCATTATGAATTTGCATAAGAATAAAAAATGAAAAACGGCTACCTTCTGAGGATTTCGTTTGGAAACTATAGCTGGGCTGCTGACGCTGCGCTGAGCGCTGAGTTGGGCTCATGGAATGAAATGTGTGTGAGTGTGGAAGATGAGATGAAAGATGAGTGGGGATAAGATATTTTAAATATTATATTTTCTTGCTCCGTTGCACAGTCATATGACTGCCATAGTCATATTATAGTCATGAGATTTTTTGTGCAACTTGCGAAATTATGAAATTACTTACGATCGTATGAAATGAAACAATATTTTTTCATTAAAAAAACGTAGCCTCACATATTCGGCAAGGAATGCCCGGTCTACCATGACAAATATAATAGTAAAGTTGTAAATTTTAGAGTTTTGCGAAAACTTTATCTGTTCGCGTTGAGGGCACCGCCGGAGAAATGAGCAACAGTTTAAAATGAAGTGAAATGGTTTCTTATTCGAATTCATCGTGGATTTTTGGGGGCTTGTTCAGCACGCTGGGAAAAAAGACGGCAGATAAAGAATATTCCGAGCCAGGTCATAAAGTTTATGGGGAAGAAGACGTGAAACATGTTTTTATTTTATGCAATTGTAAATTCTAATCCATTCATTATTACCTATATATAGGGAACAATGGAGGAAAAAATAAGAAGGATGTACACATGTGGATTCTGGATGATTGTTGAGTAATTCGCTTGCGTTGAGAGATGGAAGATGATATATATGGCATGGGGTATGGATGGTATGGTAATGAAGAAAGATAATAATTTGTACAATGAGCGTCTTCAAGAAACATCTTGGAGGAGAGTTGGGAAGATGATGATGAGCAGTACAAATAAGAATTTGTTGCGTTGTTAGATTGGAAGAAACATAAATTTTAGATATTGGCTGATGCATAATATGAATGTTGCTGCATAGGTATGTATTTTATTGCAGAAGCTGGAAAGGAGAGATTAATTATTTATTAATTGTGGGTGCAATCAACATTCGTCATCCGAACTTTGTTAAGAGACTGTTCATTTTTATCAGTAGTAGCACTGTCACTAACAGGATTGTTGATGTTGTTCTACCTATTTATTGTCGCAATATGTATGTTTTACTCAATTTCGGTTGCTATCTATCAGGCAGTTTGCTACTGAAAGCTGAGGCGAGCGAAAACTTTGAAAACGTATTTAAAAATTTTTGAATTCCACCGAAATAAGTGCTAAAAAGATTTAAAATGGAGTGAATAGAGAATATAACGAATAATCAAGGAATGACATATGATAGTGCACGATAATTTTAAATGGCATAAATACAAGCTCATACCGAACCCATCACCCTTCAAAATTATAGTACAGACATACATATAGATACTAAATAAAAATGAGTGCTTTCTTAAAAAGAAATAATTTTTCATATGATATGTAATATCAGTTGATAATGAGCTGAGTCTTGAAGAAACTTTTAAAGCTATTCAATTCACCATTCATGGAAAAGGGTTTCACTCATCCCATCTTTCGACAAAATTTTCTTCTCCTTTTCCAAAAGTCGGCGAAAGGAGACTACGCGATTAAGCTTAAAAGATCATCATCATCATGATGACGATGACATGCTTGACCCCCGAGTTCAAAGCCAAGGCCAGCATTAAAAAAGTTCTCCTTTCTAAAAATAAGTATCTCAGTCAGACTCTCTCGCAATCAAAGCCGGAGTGAAAAAAAATCTCTTCAACTTCAAGTGAAAAAGTGAATCAGAGGGAGAGGGAGAAAGACTGGACGAAAATTACATTTTATTACATTACTCGTACATCGAATTTACGCACAAAAAGTACATTATGGAAAGTGACCTCGATCCCAAGAGGTCCCCCATCCATATCATCATTATCCAAAAAACTTTTTCATCCATAAAAATCTCTCTTCATCTTCGACCCAGGCTTATTGAGACTTGGCTGCTCTTTGTATTTTACGTAATCCATATCGCTATCCCTTCACATTACTTATATGGATTTGGAATTATTAGGAGGATGCATCAGAAAACTTAGAAGGCAAATGATAAGATTGCTCTCATTCGTTAATCCGTCCATTGCCTTCAACGGGAATTTTGGGAAGAAAATGTGTCGTCACAGAAAAAGGTTACACGAGAAGAAGAAATGAGTCTTCTTGATTCATTTGCAGAGTCACACATGTTAATGATAATGATGATGCTGAGCATGATTATTTTTTTTAAATGCCATTCATTTTCATATTCATATTTGATATGCCGGCTCCACATCTCTTTTAAACTTTAAATATTATGCATCATTGTAGGTGAAAATAATATGCAATCCATTTCATATTCCATACATGCATTGCCATCTCATCATCATTTTTTAACCCTTTCATATCACATCATATCATATCCATATCGCATCTCATTTAACTCCATTCAATCTCCTGCAATATGAATGTGTATCCATTTCGTAAATAAAGTCTGTCCTTTGTCGTATGTTCAGTTTTTATAATTCAATCCATCCAACAGTACCACCACCAGAATTTTAAGTCACTGCCAAAAATAAATTAATTTCTTTTTAAATTACACACATATTTTTAGCTTTATAATTTCTAATTCTAAAGTTGAATAAACAAATCATACATCATAATCATTATTTTTTTTTGAATTTCTTTAAAATGAAAATGGAATAAAGTGCGTGTATGTTTCATTTATATTTATAAATCTTTGGACTCCATTTGATTATACTGTTACTTGAAAAAACTAAATAGATTGTTTGAGTGACGTGACGTGACAGGTGTGTCATCTTTTTTTCTTCAGGTGTAGTTCCACAATACCCACCACAACCGGACCGTACGAACATCATCCTCATGAACTCATGAGAAGTGACAATGAATGAGTGATATTCTGAAGAAAGTTGATGTTTGTGTCTTGTTCTCTGGCTGTTTGTGGCTGTCCATATCCTGTCCTGACTGAAAAAGCACAAAATTCATTTCGTTGGAGGCTGAGTCTTTTGTAAAATTGACTGGGATCCTGACTAGAAGAAGCTTAAAAAATTCGATGATGAATATGAATCTATCTGCTTGAGCTTTAAATGTTTTGTTTGGATTTATAAGCGAACGTCCAGCTGCATTGGGTCGGATCCACCATCATCAAGACAGATCGAGTCCGAGAACCGAAAAGAAAGAATATCAAGCTGAATCTCTGAATTTTGAATGAGCTGGTTGATTAGCTTGTGTGGATAAGTTTTTAAACCTGTGGAGTTTGTGATTTTTTGACGGGGTCCTTTCTTGATGTTGATGTGTGAAGAGGAGCCCTCCCAGGTGAGAGACATTTTTTTACAAGAAAACAAATCTCCGCCTTTTTTTGGCTTAGTTTGAGCAGTGAATCATAGGCATAGAGAGAGACCAAGATTTTCGGCAAATTTTCGTTTGAAAAAGGGAAAAATATCCGTCTATGACTGTGCTTGCTTGAGTAGTTCATTTTTTCTGTAGAAGTGATTCATTATTATTATATTTTATCCGTACACATGTCCCAGTCATACTTTACATATGTAAAGGACCAGTAAAATAAGACATTTGACATAAGAAAGAGAAGTATATTTTGTAAAAAATGGCTATTTTCTCTATGGCCATTTGTTATAGATATTTTTGCATAATTTTTTTATCTTTAGCTTTGTCTGCAATTTGCTCATGTGCTTTTGTTGTACAGGGGGAAAATTGGTGTGTTTTTTGTGTGAGGAGGATCCGCCATCATAACCCTACGCCATGCGCCTGCTGTGATGCTTTATCCCATTGCATATGATTACATATATTGAAAAAGGCGGTGATGCAGAAAAAAACTGCAAAAAGGTAGAAAAAATTCAAGAGCTTTTGTATTATCACATCAGAGATTTTTGTTTATGAAGTGTTTTTTAACCAGACAGAGACATGGTCATTGGATCGCATCGCGAGCTCAGAGCACAAAATTTGATGTTTTTTATGATGGTGACCAAAGAAGTTCAACGTTATTCTGTTATTCCTCTAAGATGGTGACATTTTTCATCATTTTTCTTTTAGTAATTTTTGTGTAACCTACCTACATATAAGCATTATGTATGTATATGAAAAGACGACAGCGGAATCGCAAATCAACT
>JAQGAI010001442.1:0-14725 GCA_034696905.1 Lepidocyrtus violaceus | reverse complement strand
ATTGTTTAGGTTCGATTTTATGACTTTATGAAATGTGTGTTTAAAAACTTTATGTTTGGCAATTTTAGTAAAAGTGAACTGGCACTGGGACAGTCGGTGGAAGTACTGGATAAATCGTGCATATCAAGAATGCGTGTTGGGAAAGTAGTGAGATTGGTCGGAGGAAGGGTTCATATACGATATTGGGACTCGAAACTCGAGCCTGGAAAAGCAGGTATGAATTTATCAAATACAAACAAGGCTTCAAAGAATAGATTTGTTTTTGTGCAAACAGATTAAGACCGTTTTTTATTTGTAATTGCAGACTTTGTATGCCACGAGTCATCCCCCACCATTTTCCCACTCGGATGGAGCCATACTGTCGGCCATGAGATTTCTGCGTTCCAGCCTTACAACTGCCCCATTCTCAAAGACTCAACTATCAACGCCCTGATATCCTACGATAACATGCCAAAGGTTCGAATCGTTGAGGGGATGCGGCTCGAAGCAGTGGACCCACTCAATCCATCAGTTATCTCTGCCGCGACGGTGAAACAAGTATTAAAGTTCGGTTACGTAATGGTGACCATCGACGGGAAGCCCTCGTCGGGGGAAAAGCTCCGACAAGCAGCTTTCTGCTATCATGTCACATCCCCGCTTATCTTCCCCTGCGGATATTGCCAGAAAAGAGGAATTGAACTGGTTACACCGAAAGATTACAAAGGTGACGTGAATAACTTCTCATGGGAAAAGTATTTGCTGCAAGTAAACTGTGAACCCCTTCCAATCAGTGGACTCCGGAGGGACGATTCGAACAATCGTGGAATCAAAGTGGGGATGAAACTCGAAGCAGTCGATATCATGGAACCTCATTTAATTTGCGTTGCAACTGTGAGTCGGGTACATGGACGGTTACTGAAGATAAACTTCGATGGGTGGAGCAACGAATATGACCAGTGGATGGATGTGAAGTCTCCAGATCTCTTTCCTATGGGCTGGTGTGAACTGAATGGATATCCACTGCAGCATCCCCCAGGAGTAAAGCAAACATCGGAAACTACCATCATCATCGGCAAAGGGTCCAATGACTCCACAAATGGCCACACAAATGAAGAGGATGATGAAGTAGACTGTTTGTAATGTCCGTGTTTGTTAACCAATTTTAATTTTACCAATTGAATTAACTTCACATTTTCTATTAGTTAGTTATATATTAGATTAGTTAGATTCCAGGAATTACTCTTGTGTTTAGTACTTCCGGTTAGGGCGGTCGCCAGAAATGGAAACATGTTCAGCAAGTATGATCATGATAAGTTTGGTTGTCTGTATTAGTTAGTATTTGTTTTATGTATTATATATGCTGTTAAATATCCACCTAGATAGTTTACTGTTAGCAGTCACATTGTTACATATATGTACCTATTATACGTACCGACGTGACGTGAACGTAATTGCTTATGATTATCATTCAGATGTGTAGTTGCAAAAAAAAATAAGAATTTCGGTTCGTAGTGCACAGCAATCATGTTAGAGCAAAAGGGTAAATTTTAGGGTGCTGACTTACTCTATTAAAAAAAATCTGTTGGTTTTTACATTTTTTTTTGCAATTGTACTTGTAGTTAGTTTGTAGGGTTATTTCTGATCTGGTTTATCAACCATCTCTGTTTTTCTAACTTCCGTTGTTTTAGTCGTAAGTAACTGTTTTTGTTTGTCAAAAATGATGTATGATGTGTCGTGTACTTAATTGTTTGTGACTGTGAGTGAAGCGTTATTGTCGAAATGATCTTCCATTTAACTTTGTTAAACTATTTGGATTACAGTGATGAAATGAAGTGTGTATTTCCTAGTGATGATCGTTCCTGGTATATGTAGTATCTAATCAATTTTCAAAATGAATTTTTTGGAATTTTGTGCACAACAGTAAATATTATGTTCATTTACAAATATCTTATTATCCCTGCCCTTTAACTTCTATTTAGTGAGTAGTACTTGTTTTCCTTTTGTGTAGATTTGGTATTGTCATATTTTTCATCCCAACCAGTGTTCAGTAAAGTAAGCAATAAAGGCAAAATCGAATAAATAGCAATATTTAGATCCATCGACTTATGTAGTGTTGAGTAAATTAGAACTTTAAGGAGAATAATTACATTAAGTTACAGTTTCACAGCCACCATCATCTTGGGATGTGTATGTATGATTAATTAATTTGATTTTGAAAGAACGAATGATTTGCAGTTTTGTTACTTTATTACGTAATTGAATTATTAACTGTACGCCATTTTTTTTGTACAGTACAATGTGTGAATATATTTTTGTAACTCCGAAAATATGTGAGATTGCGTAGCGTATGTATATTATATTTATATTTTTTGAAATGCAGGATGTCGTAGTTTTTAGCTTTAGCTATTATAACCTGTTTTGTAAACCGTATCATGATGTACTATACCTCTACTTCTTTCTACTTAAGTTTATATATTATGAAGTGACAGATACGATAAAATGTTGTTTTGAAGCGGAGGAGGACTGATATGAATTAAAATATTTGTTACAATTTTTTGATGAGATTATTGTAAAAGTTGGAAAATGGAGATGAAGACATGACTAGTTTCCATTTATTTATCGGAGAGGACCGGACGTGGTCAAGGTCGACTCGACAGCAACCTCTCACATAGTCATAGAAATATGCAATTTTTTATAACTTTTTATTAGCTAAATTATTACTGCTTCATTATAACTAACCGCTCTTCCTTCCACTACTCCATGCAGTTATGTAAGATAGTTACATTTTGTTATCGACCCTCACCTTGCATGGCATTGACATTAGTGTCATTAGACTATTAAAAAAGAAGTATGGACTCCAAGAAACCAAAAAGCTCGAAGAAATCCAAGGAGAAGGCGGACAAGGATGAGGGTGCGGGGAGCGACATCCAGGTGTCTCCCTACCGCCGCCCTCGAAGCAAGTCATCCTCCGACCAAACCTCCCCATCCCAACAGCGATCTCGACCTTTGCTTCCTCAGTTGGTTCCCTATTATGATGTGAAGAAGCGTATTAAACCTTTGTTGCCGGATGATGCTATGGTCCGCACCGGAAGACCAAAGAGGACGGATGGCGTCTCCGACTTGCTCAAGGTACATGATTAGATTTCTATTTTAATTGCCATAAAAAAAACTCATCATCATTGCCATCAAGGATCCGGGGGCATAAATATTCATAATAGGTTCATTTCTCTTATCATTCAACGCATTCCATATCAAAAGGCTTTTATCTGAACAAAGTGAACACATCAACATTTTATTACATGAAAGGTGACACAACAAGCATTATTTAGTAAAACGCGCAGGTAATTTTTAATTTTGTTTTTAATTTTCATACATAATTTTATACAGTTTTTATGACTGGCTTGGCTGAAAAGGATGAAGGAACGTTTTTTTTTGTAAGTTTAGCCAAAAAATATGTTTACCAACAACGTACATTCCACTTCGTATTTGGCTGCACTCATTTCAGTACTTATACATAGCCCATACAACTCATAGAAGAAAAGAACACGTTACGTAATTTAACGCAATGCAAATGAGCATACACATAGCCAGAAATAGACAGACAGATCAGGATATAGGATCAGATCAGCCGTAGTTTTTGAGCAGATGATTTCATCCGTGAATCAGCATAAGTTTGTGTTCAGTTCTGCGTAAAACAAAATAGAAAATGTTTGGAATGTGTGGGTGGATCATTAAAAATTAATTAATTATTTGGCTTAAACCTTATTTAAGATTAAAAATTATTTGTCAAGGATCGAGTTGAAGTTGAACTGAGCAAACTAATTAATTAGATTTTAAAACATTCAACAAACATATAAACAAGCAGTTTCGGTGAAATTGGGAAATTAAATGTCAATTAAATGTTGACCTGAGCCCAAATGTTCGCCTTCCTCCTGTCCACACTCCGCTCAGATCTGTGGCAAGTGTATGAGTCAATCAAGAGGAACCTCAACTCGACCTATTCCGCTTGGATCCCACTAGATCTGGAGTATTTGTATGAGACCTCCTCATCCTTTGTGCCGGAAGTTGGTTTTGGGTTGGACTTCTTGGATCTCGACATTTTCGACGAGTTCCAGTGGAAGCTCTTCAAGATTCTGGTGTTCATCGTTTGCATCAACTTCTTCCTGATATGGGTGGCGTGGAAGGTCTATGGGGACAGCATTACTGAGAAGTTTTTGAAGCCCTCTTCCTCAGCGCTGTTGATCGAGGAGTTGAAGCAGTCCATTGCTGAGTTGAAGTTGCCCAAGGAGCACTCGCCTAGAATTTAAAGAGACATTTACATAAATATTTATTAATTTGATAGTGAGGGATTGAGCGCAGAGCGCAGTTAGTTAAAAAGTGTTTCTTGTGAAGGGTGTTGCATCCGGTTCATTTGATTGTATTCATTTAAACTTTCAACTTTAAAACTATAATTATGGATGCTCTAAAGAAGTTTATTTCGAAAAAGAAGGCGGACGTGAAGTTCAAGACGGCTGGGCCGGGTCACAAACTATCAGCAGAGACGGAGCAGCAGGGTTCGTCGTCCAAGGGGAAAGCATCCGGTGGAGGAGGGGGACGTGGGCATCATCAAGGCCAAGCTAAGCCAGCGTCTGTGGCCCCTTCGGAGGAGAAACGGCAAGCGGCGGCGGCTGCATTGGCAAGGCTGGAGAAGCAGAGGAAACCGGACGATGATGAGAAGAGAAGACTTGCGACGAGGCAGATGGCATTTGTGAGAGGTGAGGTGTCTTTCAACGATAGTTGAAAATTCGTTTAAAATGTATTTGAATATTTAATTAAACTGTTTGTACTGTACTGTCTCTTTTTCAGAGCAAGCAAGAAAGGAAATTGAGGCGGAATTGAGGCAGCAGGAGTTAGGACAAGCCCCGCCCACATCATCATTTGGAGCAAGGTCGGAAGCGGATACAGGGGTGGAGAAAGTTATAGATCCTGCTAATTATGCGGTTGCCGGCGTGTATTTTACTTGTCCTCTGATAGGTGCGTGTGAAACAAAATGAATTTTACAATCCATTTATCAGATATGCGCTTATCAAGATGAATGAAAGGAATCATCACTAAATTTTATTTTTTTCAGGTCCGGAAGTTTCAACGAAAGAAGACATTGAAGAAAGGATCAAAGAGTTTTTACGGGAACAACCGGAGGAGGAGATTGCTATTACATCCTGTCTAATGATCCATTCTTGTAATAAGCCCCGTGATAAGGTACTTAGTATTGTTGGTCATATTTTTCCCCTTGTTTTTCTTATGTTACATCGATTTAATAGTTTTAATTAAACTGGATTTTAATTTCTATTCCTGTAGGTCAATACTTGTGTCGAAATATTATGCAAATACATTGATAATATTATCGCGAGTCCAGATAATCCAAAAGTGAGAAAAATAAGATTCGCGAATAAAGCATATCAGGAAAAAGTAGCGGTTGTGGAGGGGGCTACCCATTTTCTTCGAGGTGCGGGTTTTGAACAAGAACGGATTAAGAACGAGGACACCGGGGAAGATGAGGACTTTTGGGTCTTTCATCCATCCGACCCTTTGGAAGAGTCTATTTCTCATATTACCGTAAGTTAATTAGTAAACGAAACAATCTAACGATAAGCAGCTGCTTAATAATCAATAATCAATGTTAACTTGTTTGGCTTTCTATAAAATAGGAATTAAGGGATACCCTAAAGCAGACCACCCCAATTAAGCCAGAGCTGGATAGAAACCTCCAAGTTCTTATGCCGGGAGAAGTAAAGCAGCGACGGGAACTACCTCCAGAGTTTTATCAACTCTCAGCGGAGGAAATTAAAAGGGAACAGAGATTAAAAACCGAAGCGTTGGAAAGAGAACTAACCCTTAGGACAAAAGCCCAAAGGGAAAAGGACGAACTTCGGGAACAGCGTTTGTACAGATATTGTGTGATGAGAGTTAGATTCCCTGAAGGATTTGTACTTCAGGTGGGATTAAATGAAATTATAAAATTGTCATTTTTTATTATTTTAAGACGATTTCCTATTTTGTTAATTTTGATCCCATTTCTTTTAAAACAGGGAACTTTCTGGGCCCACGAAAAACTATCCGACTTGTACGACTTTGTCAGTCAGAACCTCGTCGATGATTTCCAGTTCTCCCTGAAAATCCCTCGAGGGGAGAGTCTCCAATCCTCCAATGAGATAACCCTTTCCGAAAGCAAGCTCCCGCCAGCCTCCATCGTCCAATTCCTCCCAGAAAATGCATCCGCCTCTTCAGGGGATACCTTCCTAAAACCGGAACTGCTCGCCCTAGTCAAGTCCCTGGAATAAATAAACAAGTGATTTTCTTGGCTTCGTCAAAAACAATTAATTAAAAATCTATCTATCATTAAGCTCTGTACACAGTGCATTTCTTATATTGTAAGAGCACTCCCAACTTTTTTTTCTACTCAAATCAACTCAACATTCAATACAATTCATATAAAATTATAACAATTAGCTAAATACTAATTATATTTATTTCTATCTTTACAAAATCTTCGTTCATTCGTATATTACACAGTATCGGAAAACAATTCGAATATTTAATAATTAAATTATATCATAATTATTCCATTCATCAATTTGTACTGAAAAGTTTTTAATAAAACTGTCTACTGTCTGTGGTTGTGCCTGCTTTTCAACAACAATAAATTAAATATATTATCTAACTATCTTTCCCTTATATAAAATTGAAAAAGTTCATCAGTTAATTAAGTTACTTCAATCATATTCTATTCATCAAGTAATTATCATCAGATCATACACAATCAGATAGCAAATCATAATAACTTATTTGCCTTATTATTAATAAGGCATATGGCTACATACAGAAAGCCAGAAGGCAAAAAGGATCCTATAAAAAAGGTCCTATCAATATCAATATCAGACAGTCTCATATAACCCATGTCTTTTTTGTGTATATAGCCATGAGCCAACAACCGAACCTAAAGCTTACCGAGAAGCTATAAGCATAAGCGAGCGAGGAAACAGGTAAATATACGCTTGGTACTGTCTTGTGTGTACAGAAGCGGATAATTATGCATCAGCTGCTGGTGCCAGAATGTCGGGAGCTCGGCACTCACTCTCAGCTCATTCAACAACTCTTTCTTTTGTGCCTATTGCCATTCCCCTTTTCCGTTCCGTAAGTAAGAAATAGGTATACAGAGAGCAACCAAGTCGTACACGAATTTATGGACGCATTTTTGTGAGGATTGAAAAATAAAACGGAGCAATTAAAATAATCTAATTAGTTCACTTTTGCCATAAGGTTGTGACGAAAAAGAGTGTTAATTGGACTGTTACAACTAGTTTGTGTTGCGTAATGGAATGATTTGTTAAGTTAAATGTTAAAAGATTTAACGAAATGTTTTGTTTTGGTTGAAAGAAAAATGTTTTGTGGAGTGTTTGGATTTGGAAGTGCATTTAAAAGGAGGGACTGTTATTGGAAGGTGATCAGTGATGGACAAGAGCGTGGTTTAAATTAATATTGGATTTGGGAGCAATTAAAAGGCTTTATGGAAGGGTGAAGATAGTTCAGTTCAAAGTTTTGGTTTGAAAAGTTAAAATTGGAGGGGGCTTAATTGACTTTTAAAACTTTTCATCGATGATGGCTGCTCACTGGAGGAGGGCAGTTATAATGCGTTATATTATGCTGTTGGGTAACAGCGTTGTTTGGGTGCTGCTTTGGCATCAGTTGGGCTTGACGCTGGCGCGACCGGAAGGTAAATAAATTAGTTTAGAGCGTCTTTTTTAATTAAAATTTTGACTTAATATTAAGTTTGCCATTTGCTGTTAATTAATTGTAATTGAAGGGATCGATTTTACTTTTGTTTTTATGTTCTGGCAGGTGTTGCATCACAGGATCATGTCGTTCGAGGCAGGAAGACAGTTTGGGAGGATTCCAAGGACTTGGAAAAGCACTTGAATGGGAACCTGGACAATGATGATCAGGAGCTGACCAGTGAAGACAGTTTATTATCCCTTGGTGGAGGTGGGGGCGGAGCTGGGGAAGGGAATCGGTTGGGGTATCGGGATGAACATGGGGGGAAGCCGAAATATGTCAAGTGTTGGTCTTGTGAGCCTCCAAAGTGTGAGGAGATGTATGAGTGTGACAAGGCAGTTATCGTAAGTTGATAATTTAAAGTTTTGGTTTAAAAATAAGAAGTTGTGTACGGCAATAGTACGGCATTAATTGTTTTTAACTGGTTTTATATGATTTATTTATTTATTTAATTAGTGTTGGAAAGCAAGGAACATTGATGGCTATGGCTATGAAAGGGTGAACCGAGGATGTATTACGGAGGACGATAAAATTACCAAGATTATGTGTAATACCCGGGCGCATCAGAGGTCATCAAAGCAGGCTCACAACACCAGCAAACCTGATTACGAATTTGCTGCTGTTTACGTCTTCGAATGTTGTTCGGATCGGGACTTCTGTAATGATGGGGAGTTTCCGGATTTGCCTCCGACATCGTCTCATCATGAAGGTAATTAATAATTAACAAACAGTGATTCAGGCTTGTTACTTGATTGGCTTTCAACGAATTTTTTAACTATAACATTTTACTGACTAATTACTGTCTTGTTTATAAAATAGAGCATCCAACCCCAACCGGATCTGAAACTCCAGTCCTAGTTATCGGCTTCATCTGCGTATTTGTCATCTTCGTTATTACGATCTTCGTGACGTTCAAGTGCATTAGGAGGACTCACCGAAAAAGAATGGATGAGTTGATGAAGGCCCACCGGGAAAACTTTTATCCCCTGACTGAAGATCAACTACAGGCGAAATCAGCGGGTGACAGTACTCTCAAGGAGTATTTGGATGGATCCATGACTTCCGGGAGTGGTTCCGGTCTTCCACTCTTAGTCCAGAGGACGCTGGCCAAGAATATCCAGCTTGTGGAGCGCATTGGGAAAGGGAAGTATGGGGAGGTGTGGAGGGCTGTGTGGAATTGTGAAAGTGTGGCAGTGAAAAGCTTCTCAACTTTGGATGAAGCCTCTTGGATTCGAGAAACTGAGATTTACAGCACTGTCATGTTGAGGCACAACAATATCTTGGGATTTTATGGATCTGACATGACATCCATCAACTCGACCACTCAACTTTGGCTGGTGACCCATTACCACAAGAATGGCTCGCTTTATGATGTCTTGAATAAGCGGACTATTTCGCATACGCTTCTCCTCAAGTTGGCGTACTCGTTGTCAAATGGATTGGCGTTTTTACACAGTGAAATGATCGGAACGGAGGTATGTGATCGTAAATATTGTATAGTGGGAGCAGTTGATTGTGACCTCCGTCTTCGTTTTTGACTTTTGACATAGCCAATCAAAGGAAAATAATATTGTATTGTTTCATTCTCATTCTCAATTTAGAGTCGTCCGGGCATTGCTCATAGGGACATCAAGTCGAAGAACATTTTGATCAGTGGAAATGAAAGTTGCGTCATTGCAGATTTCGGACTGGCCGTAACTCACAAGCGGGAAACTGGGGAGCTGAATGTTTTCCCAAATCCTAAAGTTGGTACAAGACGGTACATGGCACCGGAAGTCTTAGATGACAGGTATGTCAAATATACCTTCATTATCCTAAACGCGTCCATTATTTATCAATCTTCCAATAATTAATGGAACGTAACGTGATTATAATTATGACTTTTTTATATTTTTGTAGCATAAACGTTTCCTCGTTTGATGCATTCAAGCGAGTGGATATGTACGCTTTTGCCTTAGTCCTGTGGGAAATGTGTCGGCGCACGATTTCACAAGGGATCGCTGATGACTATCAGCCGCCATTTTACGACGTTGTCAATGCAGATCCCTCCTTTGACGAAATGCGCAAAGTTGTTTGCATTGACGGCTATCGCCCAGAAGTTCCTAATCGTTGGACATCAGATCCAGTAACACTCAATACAATGCATAGATATGCATTAACGACATGTGGTATACTGTTTTTTTTATTATTCAATCGTGTTTAACAAACTTAATTTTATCTCGCTCTAGATCCTTCACCGTTTCTCTCAAATTATGAAGGAGTGCTGGCATCCAAATCCATCCGTCCGTCTTTCTGCCCTTCGCGTCAAGAAATCCATCTCTAAAAAGGCCCAGGAACATTGCAAAGGAACATTTGACATCGACATGGCGTAATATAAAAATAGAAACTAGGGAAAGTAACCTATGAACGTTTACATTTTGACATGTTATTATGGCTGATTTGAATGTTATTTTAACGATAATACGTTTTAAGAAATGGGATAATAAGCAGGATTGTTTAGTAAGGAAAATGACCAATTTGTGTTTTGCTCTTGTACAATTTGATTTGCAGCTGTTATGAAAAGGTTACCTTCATGTTTTAATGACTGAATAACTATATTTACTTAAGTAAATAGTACGTAAATTTCTTTACGTACGAAATCTTCAATTATCTAAATACGAGTTCTCGTCCAGTCAATCAAACTTGAATCCGACTTGATTACTCATTCATAAAACTTCTTAATTTTAGTTTAGTATCTCATCTCAGTGGCCATATTATAAATAGATTTTATATCCGTTATTCCATGAAGTTTCATGTGAGAGACTATAATTTTGTATTATATTAAATATTAATCTGACGACTTAACAGTTTAAAGTTATCACGAGCAGTTATGTTGTGTAATGTGTGTTAAGAATGCTTTTTACTACTTGAATGTCTTGGATTTGTTCTGAAACAAGTTGCGTCCCGTGTCTTTATTTTGTAGATATTATTAAAAAGGACTCAAAAGAATCGCTTTATAATTGTACGACATATTATATTCTTATATTTTGTGGCATAATAATAATAATAATAACTATTGCGCCCGATATTTTTGGCGGAGGATAATATGCTTAATATTTAACGATAAAATGAAATTGTGACCATGTTACAAATAACTTTTTATAGTTGATCGACAAAAGTGTAAAACGTATTTAAAGGGATATGACGTGTGCAAGTTAATGACGGAAATCGTTATGCTTATGATTGTTACGTTCGAAATACTCATTCAGGTTAGCAAAGCCTTTTGACTCACTTAATATCGGATTTTGTAATAAAAAAATGCATGCTATTTAAAATTAGGAAGACGTGTGTTCTCAAAGTGAAATTTATAATATAATGCTTTAGCTACCATTTTACAGAGCTGACGACTTAATTTTTTAGTGTTTAGGAAAGAAAGGGCCTTGTAAACCTAAAAACAGATCTGTAGCGGCCAGTATACTAGCTATACAAATAATTGTGAGCTTTCATCATTGATACTTAATACTAACAGCTTATTTCTACCCTCTATGTTTTTCACTAAATATCTCAAGAGCAGCTGCAGCGAGTAATTTAATAAACTTACCTGTTTTGTTTTCACAGTTAATCATTGCTGTTACTAAAATGATTGTAATTTTATAATTGATAATTATATAATGTGTCCAGCTTAATGCTTGTTAAGTTGTAGGTTAATAACACGGCTTTTCAGCAAACACTACCTGTAATTTTTTGATTGAAGTTGGTAAACCAATTTTGTTTTTTGTAATATTTTACGTTTATTTTTTTAATTTCGCGAGAATACATTATTTAAAAATAGGACTGCGGCGGTACGAGTATGAAATGCTTTTGAGTGTCTTTTGTCGTTTTGTCAAATTCAGCTGAAACAGTGTACAGTACAACAGCTAACAGTTCCCGTCCGTTAAAAATTCTTGGAGTAAATTTAGTGTAACTATCCCAAAACAGATTAGATTACTTTCCTAGTTGGTTAGTTTTTAGTTGAGGTTGATGGTGGTACATGGATGCGCTACGCAGTCTCCAGAAAATATTTATGTTTTTTAAAGTAGGTACTTTATACAAAAATTAAAATTATATATTATAATAATAGTTGTGCAGTACAATGAAACTCAAAATAAATTCATTTCTATATTGTATGTGTAAATATAACGATTAAAAAATGCGCTTATTTTATTTACACGCATTCATATCATGTCGGCATTATAGTTCTAAAGCACAATCAAATCAAATCATATGGCTCAATCACAAATCTTCCAGCCACATACTTCCCACATAAATGCAACATTATATCCTGCGTAGAATGGCTTTACAGAAAAATCCTTGAACATGAACTTTCTTCATGAAATATACATAAGTACGTACATATATAGATCTTGTATTTACATGTTTCATTTCTGGATGGTGGAACAAACTATATGCCTACATGTTTTTATGTAATTTTATGGCCCATACAGAGATACTCTGTTGCATTCACTCTGCCAACATTACTCGTTTCTTGAGTGAATTGCTCTACACATCTTTCATGAAAGTA
Organism: Lepidocyrtus violaceus; assembly: GCA_034696905.1. NCBI lineage: Eukaryota > Metazoa > Arthropoda > Collembola > Entomobryomorpha > Entomobryidae > Lepidocyrtus > Lepidocyrtus violaceus. The sequence goes on along the minus strand of JAQGAI010001442.1, from coordinate 2,394 downwards.
TTCACAAAAGTAATTAAACAGCTGGAAAAGGGAAGAGCGAGCACGCACATATGAGCCCATTTTCTTTTTATTATTTCATTACGAAAATCCGGAGTAAAAGCATTAAAGAGAATAATACCTATTGTGTGGAAGCAATAGTCTGAAAGAAAGGCAAGTCATTACGAAGAAAGCCAACAATACACATGAAAGGAAAGCATCATGGGAGAAGAAGAACTGATCATCCGACAACTATCTCAAAAAGAGGATCCCGTCCTCTACTCCCAAGTCCTCCATTTAAGGAATCAACTCCTCCGTCTCCCAATCGGTTTGGACCTCTTCCAAGAGGACCTGAGCCAAGAGGAACATCATGTTACACTTGCAGCCATCATTACTCCGGCCGGGATTGCCAAATTAAATGGCAATAACAGTACTCCTCCATCCTCATCCACCACCACCACCAATTCGAAAGACATTACGAAGACAAATGAAATGGATGAAGAAGGAAGAACAAAACAGGAAGAGAAAGCTGTTGGCTGCATCATCCTAGCCCCGCTCGAGGAGGATGACAAAACCTTCAAAGTACGACAAATGGCCGTCTCCCCCGAATTTCAGGGACAAGGCCTAGGCTCCAAATTAGTGGATAGTGCGGAGAACTTTGCAAGACTCCAAGGGAAAGCGAGACTAGCCCTACACGGGAGGAAGCACGCTGTCGGCTTCTATCTCAAGAAGGGATTTAACAAAATTAGCGAACAGGAATTCCTCGAGTTGGGCATCCCACATTATGCCCTGGAAAAGAATTTGTAGAAGAATAATAAATTTTAAGTAAAGTGGAAAAATTGTCAGAGACAGACAAGGATAAAAAAATTCACAGAAAAGAAAAAATAAAGCTGGAAGTCTTTTTCCCTTTCTTAAATTTAACAAAAAAAAAAACAAAGTGAAAGTTTTAAAGGAAAACTTGGATTCTCCGAGGAACCCTAAAATCCAGTTCAATTCAGTTCAACCTCCTTTCCAAAATCTCCAAATCTTTTCCTTGTTTGCATATCATTAATATCTCCGGTAAAACAAAATCAGGGAGGGAGTCTTCCGGGAGGATGAAAAGCATGAAAAAATATAAATATGGATCGTTCAGCAAATTCTTTTCTATATTGTGAGAAGTTTCCAATTAACTTTCACTTCCTTTTTGTTCTTGTGTTCCATCATTATTGCCTTGATCGCTGCTCAACAGAGAAAAGAAAGCATATGCCATATGCCATGTCTGATCCCATCCTGTCATAAAAAAACTGCTCTCATACGGAAATTCCCTTCACACATTTTACTTTCTTTTTTTTGCTTTCTCTATCTTGTCATCAGATCAGACATGAGTAGTGAGTGAAGGAGTTGGGACCTGGGAATATAAGTAATTCGGATTATTGAGTTCGTGGCTGGTTAGGGATGGATATGAAGTTGGAGCCCTTTGGGTCTTCCTTCCCTTTTCTTTACGACACGACAGATAGAACATTAAAAACTTCCTTACTTACATTACTCTAGCTCCGTCCTTCTGGGTTGGAGTTGCAGCAGCAGCTTCCGGTCATGATCAGCATAAGATAGCTCAGCGGTGGGAAAGATAATAGGGAGATATGGCTTGTGGTATTTGCGGTATTTTGCGTTGGCTTTGGTATGGAGAAAGTACCAAAAAAACTCTACACCTTCAGGCTACACACAATTGGGAAAACCACAGCCACAAAAGGCATTTTCCGTTACGTAAAAGGAAACGTACATATGAAATGAATTGAAGAAGAAGCAGATTCCATTTGTCAGGAGAAAGGAACTTGCTCTGCAAGTTGAATACTGAAAGATTTTTTTGAGTGGGAAACGGAAGGAAAGTTAAATACTGGTTTGCGCTTTTTTGGTCGGATACCTCCTTCCTAAAAAAGAGCCCTTTTTCTTCATGTCTAGTCTTGCCCTTGCCATATGAGAGGAAACCGCAAAGCAGACTAAAGGATCAAGGAGAAAAAATTCTTTCCACCTCCTAAAATAATAGTGAAAGCAGGAAGTGAGCAGCACCAGTTAAATCCTATTCGAAGGGGTTTTGAGAATCCCAAGTACATATATTTTTACTTTCCCTATCCAATCCATCCCTTCCTGATTATCATTTTTTAATGGAAAAAACACAGAAAAGAGAATTATAAGCACTGGCATGCATGCAAGCATGCAAACTACCAAAGTTCATATCAACTCATAAGAGACCTAAATCATCCTTTTAAATCCTTTTTTGTTAAGAAAGTTCAAAGTGAAACTACCCATTTTTATATCTGAAGGCAAAATAGAGCCATGTATACAATTTTTTTTGCAAATCATCTAAAAACATATTCTGAATATAATTTCTTTTTTTACTCTGTCTGGAGGGAAATGGAGGGAGCGGCAAAAATACGTGAG
>JAQGAI010001441.1:0-14727 GCA_034696905.1 Lepidocyrtus violaceus | reverse complement strand
TATGAGCACGAGTACTCACTTATGTAGATTTGGAACTGCTCATCATCATCATCACTATACTATCAGGTCGATGAAATATTATGAAAAAAAAATATGCTCGCCTTTTTGAGGATGTTGTTGTGCATCAACTTTACTAGAGCTTCCTCGTACTTTGGCTTTTAATTTGAGTAGGAGAGGGAGCAGCGGAATGACTTATGAGTTGTTTGTAATGAAGGGGGAGGGAATGAATATGATTATGCAGAAGTAAAGTAATATTGGTTTCTAGTACATCTCGAAGATAATGACTTGAGTTGGGGTTGATGATATGGAAAAGTTCGTTCATCGCATCGCGAAAAAAAATGGCGGAGGATTGTTGACAATCTGTTTGCTTAAGACGGAGTCAGTCGAGGAGGAGGAGTTGAGTAGCCAGTTCTATTTGATTTCAGTTAGGTTATGCTCAAGCTACTGTACTTTTTTTGCTTTAATGGAAAGTTCAATATGACAGGAGGAAATGAGCTTATTTTTTTTATCAGGAAAGTAAATGGCGCTAGACACTCTGGAATGACGTGATAATTGATAGGTCGCGTCCCAAAAAATGTACTGTCTTGAATGGGGAATAGGGCGCTACTAATGGAAAAGAAACTAATTTGATATGATATGCAATGCCCGTCTTAATGAAGTGTAAACGCAAAGCATTTATTTGGTTTCGTGAGAAGAAATCCATCCCTTTTTTCTTTCCAATTAGAGAATTGGCTTGTTTTTTTTGTAATGTAATGATTTGCTAATTGTGTGATCATAATATGTAATATGATTAGTTTTTTCTCTTTCTTACGTACATTATTGTGGGGATGGATGGCACATGAGTGCAATGAAAGTTAATTAGATTTGGTTTCTGCGAACTTTGAACCTGGCCGTCAAGTCAAAACGTTTCCATCTGGCTTGGTGTAATATGTAATGAAAATTGGAAAGGAATTTGCCTAAATACTTAATTATTTTTAGGCTTTTATTGTTAGGAGCTGCTTAAATTTGCACAGGCATGTCATATATGTACGTAATTTTATAATTAGAATCCAGCAGGAAGTCAGGAGGAGAACAGTTGGCACTAAAAGTTCATATTTTAATTTAATGATTTAGGGAGGAGGTATAAATAGCTGGCGAGCGAGTGCCATATGATAATTTAACTATCCAGTTTAAGTAAACACCTATTTATAAAAGTGAGCAAGCTCTTTAAGCATATAGACTAACTAATGAGGATGCAGATGTTCGGAAACATGGCCGTTTGATTGTCTGCATTTCAATTGTTCACCTTCTCAATATAATTAACATGAAAATGTGATATTTTTAACTTGGCTTCCATTATCATGCAAAATCCAGAGATAATTTGGGATCAAGGTGGAACACAAAACTTCACAACATTTCGCAAACAAAAATGGCAAAGAGGGACACTCGCTCACGTGAAATAAAAAGTTCAAAAGTTGTGAACAACCTTTGTTCGGAACAGCAGATCCCAAGACTGGAAATGTGTGTCTAATTTAATGTTTAATTATCATCATTTGTCACGACATGTTTTGATAACTATATTTATCCGCGAAAAATTCTAATTCTGCATCATATAAACAAAAAAAGCTAATATTTGATTTCCTCATTCTGCAACATGAATTTTAACTATTCCAGCTGCCCAGCTAGAAAATTTGTGCCTAGTTGCACGCGTATTATAAAAAACCTGCAATTAAGTAAGAACGGATCAAGCTAAACAAAGAAAGACTTTTGAAAAAGGGGAGTCAATTCCCAACAACTAAATGTGTTATACAAGAGCCTCCAGAGAATTTTATTCCAAGCCCATTTGCATATATTATTATCATGAGCGTAAAAAAATAGTCATTTTTATTCTTATCATCAGCACAGATGTAACATTTGATACTAAAGTTGGTTTTTTTGTTGGGATTTTTTTTGTCAATTACAATGACAATGGTCGGGTCGTTTTGGACTCGTCTAAAACTGATATCGTTATTCCTTACGATCCTGTTGTTGTTGTATATCAAGTCATATGTGAAGCCACATCCAAGCGCTTGATATGAAGACTGTGAATCCGACGACTTTTCGTTATGACTTTGTTTACTTCTAAAAAAAAGTGAGTGCCAAGCAAAGATTGATAGTGGAGCGTACACACATGAGTAGTTTTTTTTTCTACTACGATGTTAGCTATAGCTACGTTAGTTTTGGTTTTGGCTTCTGATTCTGGCCTGCCTGGTCAGGCCACTTTTATTCTGTGCCTTTGTCATATGAGATGGGAAATTGTAGTTTATGGGGCTAGTTTAGCTCATGAATCTATTTACTTTTGTGTGCAGTTTTTTTTTGCAATTCTTTCTTAAGTATCATTATCAGGATGAATCAATGATAAAATATGACATGAGTAATGGAATGATGATGCTCACGTAGGCATATCTGATCACTGGAGCTATAGCAAATGGCGATGGTGGAAACTTTTTTCGCGGAGTAGCCTGTTTCAGAACTTGTTCCTAGTTTTGGAGGGTGTGTTTGGTTTGGGTCACCGCAAAATATGCATATGAGGATGACATAAATGAGTATAGCCTATTTGAGAGATATCTATATCTGTTTGTGAATGTGACATTGCACATTGGGAATAAGAAGCTCCCAATTTTGGGATTTAGGAAGCTCAGTCATGTTTATGATGTGATCATGATGATGATCATCATCGTGGAAAAGTTTTTTTATATTATTATCTTCTTTGTCATGTTTTCCTTTCCATTTTTATTACGGAGAGAAAAGATATTTTTTTATGTGGATGGAGAAAAAATAAAAATTGCAATAAAATTTGCTGCTAGTCCGGACTTGGGGAAAGGAAGATGTCCTCTGCCGTCTGAAGTTTAAGGTCAAACAAAACAAGTACAAAAGGCTGGCTGGGAGTATGTAAGTGAAATGGTTTTTGCACACAATGCAATTGCCATTTTTACGGAGTAGCTGGCTGGCTAATGCCATTTCCCATTATGTATTTGCCATTACTTTGCACGAGCGAGAATAATATGAGCGCAGTAAAGCGTAATAAAACTGAAGTTCGTGAAAACTTCATGGCGGCTCCACATGAGCCATGTTCTGGAAAGGACTCGTGTGCCTAAATATATTTTCCTTCTTGAATTTGACTATTTTGAAGGAGGGAAGTCGTAGTAGTTGGCTGTAAATCGCAATTGCTGTCTTTATGCTGACGAGACTTTTTAAAGAACTTGAGGAAAATAGATAGTTTCGCCTGGGAAGGGAGTTAGTTAAATGGCTAGACAGAGAGAAGATGAGCAATGTGAATAAAACGGAGGAGGCTTGTTTTGTACCCTGTCGATTTGAATAGGTACCGTATTTTGTAGCGGGTTAGGTTTTTTTCTTCTTTTCTTTATGCATGATTGGTATTGTGGAGTAAACAAGTCTGGCAGATTGATGATTTATTGGAAGAAAGGTGGAAAATGGGAAACACGAGGAAAAAATTACTAGTCTATAGTAGTCCAGGCTATTTCCATAATCATTACCATCACCGTCATTGATAGATAATCAATAGTAGAGGAGGAGCATGACTTAAAAAGAGACTTTGCCGGTTCATCTGCATTCCAGTCACAACACAACACAAAACTAATTAAATCTATTGCGTATCTTCTCTATTTTGATTTTGGGAAAGATGCAAAAAGCTCACTCAGTCAGCTCTGGAGAAGAGAAGAAGAAAAAAAATTGGTAATTTATGTATCAACTTCTGGATATCGAGAAGCTCTGGTGATGATGATGGTCATGGTCATCCCGGCCGTTTGGCAATGGTCGTGGTCAAGTCGAAGTCAAAACCAAGCTGAAAAAATAAAGACGAAGCGAATCATCATAATAATAATAACAATGGCAAATGATAATGGTCATGATACGATGTTGCTTCCACACGATAATATGTATCATTCATCTCATTCCACATTCGTTTGAGCGATGAAAAAATAGGCTCGCTAAAAAAAGTCTTTTAGTTGTCCTCTCTCTCTCTCTCGCTCTTTTAGTGTGGAAACCTTGAAGTTTTAGTAAAGTCAAGTTTGAAGCTAATGTGTGGAAGCAGAAGGCAGAGAGAGAGGAACAAATGGCTTATTTTACTATAAAACATACAATCATCTCTCTATAACCATATCACAGTTTTATGTTCTGAAACTAATCACAAATTGTAATGGTCATGCTCAGCCTATATCACTTTTTTGTTCAGTGTTCTGCATATTACACTACGATATAATGCTGGTGGTAGTGATGATGATGATGGACGTATGTTTGGAAAAAGGAAAAGAAGAATGGGAGGAGATGAAATAAAATGGTATTTGGTCCTCCTGGTGGAATATAGGTACCTAGTTTACTCTTACTCTATGACTTCAGCTGGATTTTCTGATCTGCGATGATGATGTCGTTGTCGATATGATCATGATGGTGCGACTCTGTCTCGCTGTATCCATTCCATGAGCAGGAGCAAGAGCATATTTTTTCCCTATTAAAGTAAGTTGTTTTTTTGGATATAAATATGGTGCACAGTAATGAGCTGGGGATTTAGTCAAGCTTGGAGCTTGTAATTGGAAGCACCTATGTTAAAAGGTTTCTATTACTTACCTACTGAACTGAGTGGAATGGGAGTGATCTGATCTGATCTGAGCTTTCGCAATAGTTTTGTAATGACTTGAGTTTTAGACTTTAATGGGGGTGATCTGGAGAAAAAAGTGAACAGTCGTAATCTGACTTGAGAGCGGACAACAACATATCATCATATCAATATCGATAAAAAAAACTGATTAGCTCACTCCTAACTAATTAGAATTGGAGGACAAAAAGACAATTGTATTATTTTGTGGAACAAGAGCTTATCGATCTGGAAGTTGGCTAATCATTTTTTCCTTTGTCATAACTGGTGATGTGACGTGAGTTGGTGAAATAATCTGTGCTAAAACAAAAAAGAGTGAAAGGTCAGAGATTACACTGTAGATAAGATGAATTGCTCTGTGGTCCAGCCAACTGTTCCAGGTGGTGGTGGAGGATTATCTTCTTCCTCTCCGATTGTGAATTGTAGCAAGGCGGCTTTCGCCAATGAGAACAATAATAATAACGTTTTTGGAGTTGGGGATGATGCCAATAATAATAAGAAGAATGGCAGTGGTGTCACTGCTACCGCTGCTGCTCCTAAAATAGCGGCTGTCCAGCCACAGAAGAGAACAAGGAGGGTTTCCTCCTCAGCCTTGTACGAGGTCTGGAGGAAGGATCAGAAAGATGTTTGCTATCTTTATGTTCCGGATGAATATGTAAGCTTTATAGAGAGAAAAAGAGATTAAATTATTAAGTCATTCCCAAAAAATTAGTTCCTTCCATGTCGAAATGTTGGTGGAAACTGTTGAAAAAAAAACAAAGCGAGAATGCCAATCTGGGATTGTGTGAAGTAAGCCTGTTGACATTAATTATTTTTGGGTCGTAGATAGGTATATCGTATGAGGTGGGATTTATTGATCAACTTTATCAAGTCATGTTGAGAAATCTGGAGATCAAGACCTGTTCTTATCTTGGACTCCTGTGTAAGCATATTAGAAGAGGAGGAGATAAGCTCTAATAAGCTGCTCCTGCTACTACTATACCTAGTTGGTGTATGTTTTCCCATCATTATGTAAATAAGTCGCACCTTTATAAGTTTTAGAAGAAGTCGCATTCAATGTTGATCCTTACCACGCAGTTCATCTGGTTTGGATATTTGGGGATAAATATAAATTACGATTACGATTGATTTAATTTAGAGTTGTTTACCAAGTGGAGGGGGAAATGCACGTGTGGAAATCTTATTTTGATTAAAGGCTCTATTTATTTTTGGTAATCTAAAAGTTTCAAGGTTATTGATAAAAGACATATTTTTCGTCTGCGGGGATGTGACTATTTTATCATCAAATTATTTGACCCAGAAAGGTTGAGACGGAGTAAATCTTTTTTTTAAAGGAGATTGGAAACTAACCAGGTAGCAGGCTAGTGCGCTTGGTTGCTAGCTATTATCATATCGGTCGGTTGTTTACTGGGTTGGGTTGGATTTTAAGAAAATGAATATGAAATGAAGGAGGGACTTTGGATTTGGATGTGTTTATGTCGTAGTCAGTTTGCGTGGTTGCGAATAAGCCGGCTGAATAGATAAAAAAAAGGAAATTGCATACTTCCGCTTAGCTTCTGTAGCTAAAGCGAGGTGAAGTAATCTCAAATAGAAGGAAATTAGGTGAAAGAAATAAAAAAGCCGGGAAAGATATGGGTGGGAGGAAAACTTCTGTTTTCCAAGGGAAAACTAGGTCATCCAGACAGAGAGACTAGCCGCTTGTTTCTAGTGCGTGAAGAAGAAAAGCAGCAAATTCCCCAATTTCAAGATGAAGGTCAGCAGCCGAAGATGAAGAAGAAGAAAAAGGGTTTTATGTCAACTTAGGAAGCAGAAATGGATTGGGTTACAGTACAGTCAGGTAGTAGGAAGGAATGGGAAGTTTTTTTATGATAAGGCTCAAACAGATTCATTTTACGCTTTGAGGAGAGGAACCAGCCCGGGAGGGTGGTAGTGAAGCTTGAAAAAAAAAGTAGGCCATGCAGATTTGCGTAGTCCCAAGCAGATTCCCGTTTGAGTATTTTTTGTTGAAGGGAAATAATAATAGCTTTTGCATGCATGTGAGATGCATGGTTAGAAGAAAAGGATTGGATGGTTGCTTGGAATGGGATGAGGAGGATGGATCGATTTTTTTATGGGGAGCCGGAAGAAAGCTCATAACCCTGGTTTGAATACGCATCCATGTAACTAGTAGCATTGCGGCAGAAAATTGTTTGCGAAATGACTGCATCATCGTAGTCGGCATCAACATGAGCAAACAAAAACGTATCTACCAAAAACAAACGTTGGATTTGTTTGTACTTGCATCAGCCGAAAATGTAGAATTCTGGCGAAATTTTCAATCGCAGTTTTTTGGCAAAAGAAGTAATAAAACCAACAATAATAATGATAATCGGAATCCCATGGCATGGCATGGCCCATAGCAAAACAAAATCGTTGGCACAATATTATTACGTGGAATTGGCTTGATTGATTTATTTTTTTGTTGAAGAAAAAAAACATATCAAAGGAATATGTCATGTTATTACTATTGCATTATTCGTCCCTATCCCATCGTACCAATCGGCAGAGTCGATATCATATCAAAACTAAACAGGTTTGAAGAGAGGAAGTGGATCTCAATTAACTTATTCATTTTATATCGCTTCTTGACTTGACTTGAAAGGAGAATTCCGACAAGTGAGAAGAATGTCATTAAAAATAAATAAAAAATAATAGCAATTAACTGGGTTCCTTACACGCTGTAACGAGTACAGTGTGGCACGCGAGTGCAAATAAAATTACACTTGATAAGCATAAGCGTGCAAAAATGCAATTACAATTTGGTCTCATCATCCACAAGCACCAGCTTTTTCGCTAATTTTTTTAATTTGAACATGTAAAAAAAAATTACTAATTTTTTTCTCTTTTTTTGTAACAGGACCTCGTCAAGAGCCATCTCATGTTCGCCGTCCGGGAGGAGGTGGAGGTGCTCAAGGAAAAGATTTCCGAGCTGATGGAGAGGATAAGTCAGTTGGAGTATGAGAATACGATCCTCCGAGCGAACGCCTCCCAGGAGACGCTCAACCAGCTCCAGAAGTCCAACCAACATCCCGCACCTAACGTAAACGAAAGTCATCAGGGGTTCAGCTAAAATTGTATTCCTAGACGCGCGCGCTCCGGCGACATCCTCGCCTCGTCATTTAAATCATCAACATAGCCATATACAAATAACTAAATAAAATAACTAAATAGGATATAAACAAGAAGAAGATGAAGAAGAAGAACCAACCTAACAATCACAAAAAAAATAAATATGCATAAATCTGCTGAGGTGTGGTCTGGTGATAACGTGGTACATCATCGTCGGAAGAAAAAATACAGTAACGTAAAATATATAATATAATTAATTAACACTATAATAGTTAACTAATTATTATTAGTGACGGTTGGATTTTGTTTCACCATCATCAATGATCATCCTAGATCCATAATACAAAGTTAGGACAAATGTTTAATATTTTTTATTTCTCTCTCCGCTCTGGATTTATACACAACAAATCAATGATAACAATTTTATTTACGTTAGTTAGTTTAATTTCCAAACAGAGAAAAAACAACCCAGTCATCCTTTTTAAGCCATAATAATAATAATAATAATAATAATAATTACATTAGCTAAAATTAATTAATTATCGTAAGACGTGGTACAGTTCATTACTATTATTATTAGCTAAACATCTATTTCTAGTTGACAGTCAGTTAATTAGTGGATTGATTTTTTAGCGAAGAAAAAGACGTTACTCTGCATGTTTGCTTAAAACACGTAATTTATTTGCTTTGTTGTTGCTGTTTTTTTAGTGGAATTATTACGTAATAGTTATAAATGGATCGCTCTAGAGAAAAAATAAGTAAAGTAAATTAATAATGCAATTGTCGCTTCCCGTTCGTTCGTCTAGAAAAAAGAAAGTTTAGTGAAAGTTGAGTTGTTTTTTTAGTTTGTTGGAATTCCAGCCTCAATTTTAAACTAGTTTAATTAAAAATGAAATCAGCTTAGGAGGGGAGAAAGCATCATCAATAATTTGTACATTATATTGTTGTAAACTAGAGGATAAAAAAAAATTGAAGGGAAAGGAGAATGACTAGGATTAAACTTGGAAAAGCAGAAGAGAGTAATAAATATTTCCCTGATGATAATTTAATTTTAATTAAAAGGATGTATACCTATTGACCCCTCTCCAGTTTCAAGAATGGAAAGGAAAGACCCTGCCGCGGTTTTTTTTTGGAATAATAATAATAATTTGCATCAAACAATAAATACATTAGATAATAATAATTAATGATTTGGTACATTACGCTAAAAAATATTCAAGGAAGCAGCAAGGGAAAGTAAAAGTTAGGGAATGAAGGTTGGTGAAGGGATGGAGGGTAGGGAGGAGTGGAGGAGGATGTTGGAGAGGGCAACAATGATGACTACTAATGATCTGTGATTTCATTTGTTTATCGGATAACATAAAGTTAAGTCGCTAACTATTCTAGTGTAATAACAATAAGTTAAAGCATCAAAATATTTTACCTTAATGTGTAGCATGTTGTGTATAAATACTTAATCCTATAATTATTATTGGATGTTTAGCAGTTAAGCAGCTTCATTATCAATTATTATTATCATTATCGTTATTATCACATCATCGTTATAAGTGTTTGTTATCAATATATTTGACGAAGAAACTCTTATCTTAAGTATACGCTTTTTACTCCAAGAACGGAAAGAGATACGTGAAAAAATAATTTAAATTTTACGCAAAATATTAGAACATCATCATTATTATCATTGATGAATTAATTGACTTACCATATAATTGTATCAGTCCTCACTTCTATCACATCATCACAAGCTTCAAAAATTATCTTTAAAAAAACACACGTTGGTCAGAAGAAGATCATTCATTATCAAAACAGTCAAAACAATATTAATTGCGAAGTTAGACCTTTTAATTAAAATCCATTTCGGGGCTAATCTAGTTTGTTAAGGTGAAAGTAATGATGTGCACTTTCCCTTGGCACGATTCATACTATCACTGCTGCTGGTCCAATGTAGGTAACTAACGATGTAGGTGTGTAACAAACAAAAAAAAACTATTGAAAAATGTAGTCATAATTATTACATAATTATTATAGCAGTCAGTCAGTGACAGTCTGAGGTATTAATTAGCAAAAGATTCTCTGTATTTAGATAGAGCAGATAGACAGAGCCGCACGGATAAACATAACCAAAACATGTTAGATATTTTAGTTGCCTCCAGCAGGAAAGAAGAGAACAATACATGCGAATTTGTATTTCCAACCAACCAATTTCCACTTGTGACGTAATCATAATAGTTATGTTTTACAAACGCTGTTATTTTTTAATTAAAAATGCTGTTACATGACAGGACTAAAATTATGTGCTAGAATAAATGTAAAATATTTCTAGATAGATCCATACATACATATACACCTGTATACTCCAATCCAAGTTACTATTTTTTAATGGATAGTTAATAACCGAACTTATAATCTGGTTAGGCTTTCTAAAAAATAATTATTGGAGAGAAGAAAAAAAATGCCTTATCTAAAAGAGATTGATTAAAAGAAAGTGGAGGAGGTAAAGGGAGGATCAAATAGGGAGGAGAAAGTTTGAGGTTTTTCGGACGGGCTAAACATTACGTAAATTTTAATACTGAACAAGGATATTTTAAAACATACATTTAACTTGTAAGGATCAAAAAAGTATTTGCACAAAAAAAAAAAAACTTAATGTTATATCGATTTTTAAAAGAAACCGAAGCAAATGCGCAATTTCCTGTATTCCCCGCAAACTATTACATAATGTATTATTTTTTGACTAATTGTAAAAAAAGTTTGGTAAGGATCTTTATTGTCTTGTTTGCGACTGTTGTGATGTGTACGTCTCCCTCACCTTTCTAAAGTCATTTGGGTTTCTTGCTTTCTACGCAAATTTTTGTGAAGGAATGGAATTGGACTATCTATTTATCTAAAAATGAAATTGAAAAAAGTTCCCCGTTTCAAGATCTCCGTGTGTGTTGTTTTGTAAGTAAAATTAGTTCTGTAGAACTGTTGTATGGAGAAAAGGCAAGCATTTTATTATTTGATATTTTTGAGGAAAACGGATAAAATGGTTGGTTGGTTCATGTGTCGTTCTTTGTGTGTGACTGATATAATACTATTGACAAAGGAATGATGATGTTGATGATTGATAAGATAAATGATAAGTAAGATAAGAATATATAAAGCAAAATCTACTTTTTTGCATTGTTTTGTGAGGTGAAAGCTAAGCTATATGATATGATAAGAAGAAGATGATGATGGGATATAAGATGGGATATAACGAAGAAAGATGAGTTTTTGCCCGTTTTTTGAAAAGACTGTTTATTATTATTAATGATAAAACAAAAATATACTATTTCATGTATAAGCGGTCGAGAACATAAAAAAAATGAAAAAATTAATAAAAAAATAAAAAGTTTTTTTGCTAATGCTGAACATAAAAAAAAAGAAATGTGTTGGGAGGGGTAAGTGTTTTTTTTATTGCATTTTATAAAAATGTTTTCATATTTCTTGGGAAAAGGATGACGAATATCAAGAGAAAGCGTAAATATTTGCATATGACTTGGGGGTGAGGGTGACGCATCCGTGTTTGCAGATTTTTTTTTTCACTGATGATGATGATGAATGACTGCCAGCCAACATGCGAACTACCCATTACATAATAACTCATATTATGCATACCTGTTCGGATCCTATACTGGATGGAACTTGGCTGGAGCCAAAGCCGGCTTTTTTTCTGACATGACATATGAGTTTGGAAAGCTGGAAAGTGAAGCAGAAGCAAACCAGCCCAGGTTTTGATTGATTGGATTCCCATACATATTGATTCATTTCATTTGTCAATTGGATTGGGCGAATAAAAAACATCATTTATTATTGCAGCGGGCTGGAGAAGAGAAAATTTTACTTTGACATAATCTTCCCATTTGGATTTTTGATATCGGACGGAACAATTTGATATTTGCCAAAGGAGAGACCCAGCCCGAGCGGACCAGACCACTTGCCAAATACTGCGTCCTCGATTTCCTTACATGAGATGTAATTTATTATGGATTGCACAAACAAGCGTGTATATAGTGTCGATGTGGCCAGGCCGGCTCCGTTTTGGAAAGCCGGCTTCCATTCTTCCAACCCAGGTTGGTTCGTACTCCGTATTTGGATGTCCTTTGCATTTGGAGAACTGCATTCAGTTTTTTATTACACCGTCACCTGCCATGAAATAAATTCATTCATGTAGGTAATTGTGCTAGCATTCCCTCATAATAAATTACTGATGAGTGAGAGAGATGGGAGGGGGAGAGGGGAGCAAGGTTGCATTCATTATATTTTTTTGTGTATATTACCTTCGCTTTGTCAGCCAGTCCATTCTGTTCGATTGACTGATTATCTCATTTATTGACTGTTGCGGAGATAGTATACATATGACTTGGTCGATAATTCCCGATGGGAATTGAGTTGGATTGATATTCATGAAAAAAGATGAAGTGACATTTATCTATTCTCCATTCTGGATCGGGAGGAGAAGAATTACATATTGGTTATATGTATTGATTGGTAATGTTTTTTAAATGTCGAAGTTTGATATTACTATGATGAGCACGTTTGTTATCCGAAGTTTATAATAATGATTATATAATTATCAGGGAAATTTGATGCATGGGATGAGATAATTATTTATTTATCAGTAGCACTCTGCCATTTTTTTTTAAATAGTTTCATCAAATGTGGACAAATAGGGTATACTTTGCTAAAGCATAAATTTGGAGGAACTGTTAACTGTGCATATAGTGAACTTTATTGGTACTCCTTTCCTTCCCCTCCAAGTCTGTTAAACAGATAGATACTCATCAACTGACTCCATTGTTGGGCTGGAGCCTTACATAATTTATTCTTCTCTGGTGGTGAACAAGTGAATGAGCCATGTCTCTATCGATTAATTTCCAAGGGAAGAGGATCCTCGTAACGGGGGCGGCTCGAGGTAAGCTAAGTATTTGGGAAAGGGGAAGAGAAAAAAAAATATGCTAAATTGCAAACAAAAAAATGTAGAAAAGGGTATTTTATGGACAGGCAAATATGCAGTTTCACTTATTACCTGGTTGGCTTATGGCTTGGGTGAGCAAACAAAGAATGTCGTAAAAAAATAAGTTGGGTTCTCCCATTCACCCATCCACCAACAACCCAGCACATTCTTTTGTGGAGCTAATAAAGGCTTCAGTAAAACATGCATAGTTGTTCCATGTTCCTCCAAAGAAAAAATATTTTTATTAAAGGTCGGTTCGTTGCGTTCGGGATGAGTCATGTTGGCAGTTAGACTTGGACAGTTTCTCAAGGGCAAAATAATAAACGACGGAGTTACTCTGGCTATTACGGATAAGCGGATGTTTATGGAACTTCAAAAATTAACGAACGATTGAATTAATCCATTATGCTAACCTAGATTTCCGATTTTTCCTGAAAAAAAAATATTATTATTTATAAAAAAATTCTGTCGGACATTCTCAGACAATTTTATTCATTCCACCGCTTACTTTTTTTCCATTGCCAAGGCCTGGGCCGGGATCTCGTGGAGCGTTTCTCGAAACAAGGGGCGATTGTCTTCGCACTCGGCCGGAACCCGGAGTATCTAGCCAAGCTCAAGAGCGACTTCCCGAACATCACCACCGTCTGCGCGGACTTGGCTGATTGGCAAAAGACTCGATCGGCGGTGGAGGGATGTGGGCCGATAGACTACCTCATCAACAACGCAGCCATGGTCCATGTCGAGCCATTCCTCAACGTGACCAAAGAGCATTTCGACGAGTAAGTCAAGTCAAGTTGCTAAAAAAAGAAGAAAAAAATCGTAAAAACAAAATAACATCTTTTGACTAAATAATATTTACGACTTGGTTTTTAAAGAAGTTATTTGAGAATTTAACGAGGCAATTTATTATGCCCATTTCATTTTATAAAAATAACATAATAATGTTCGGCTTTCTCGGAATGTTTTTAGATTTTATTTTATTAACCCTCCCGATTTTATATCTCCCTTCCAATTGCTCCGTAATAATAAACTAGGCTCATGACGCAGTTTATCTGATGATGATGATGATATAGCCGAGCTTTGCATTCGAGATGGAAATGGAATGGGAAAGATGGAAATTGGTGAAGAAAAAGTTTTTTAAATCTTATTTTCTCCTTCTTGTAAAAAAAGGTGGATCTTGTTCTTTTCCGGAAGGATGCAGCATGGCATCCTTCCGCCGACAAAACAAGCTTGGAACTTATTTGGAAGTAGCTTTGACATTTGGCAGTAGCCACCACCGATTGCTGACTACCAGCCAGCAACAGTCCAGTTTAGTTCTTTGTTAGCTCATTCCATTCCATTTTCAACGGTTCATTGCAAGTTGCTGTTGAATTGGTTGAGTTTTTGGGGTTGAACCTCTGACTTTGAAGTAAACTCTCTCGACCAAATGGCAACAGACCGCACTTGTGTGTGGCGGTGTTGGTAAAAATGGCTGTACTGTTGAGAGAAAGCAGAGGAGCTCATCATAAAACAAGAAAGCTCCCATTTTATTGTAGGGTAATCCCACTCCCATTTTTATGGGAGTGCGAATGGCAATAGCAGCTTCCATCAAAATGAAGTGAAATGGATATGGCTGGTATGGTTGATGGTGGAGGGGAGCAGTTAACAGGAAAGAAATCCGTCCATTTGTATGCGGCCTGCGTTGATCATTTAAATGGACTGGAAGTAAAAAATGGAGAATTGCTTGGCTGCTTTTTTGAAATGCCAATAAATGAGACTCAAAATTACTAAAAATGAGATGATTGTTAAGAGGAGGAGAAGGAGGAATAGGAAAAATCAATATTTGCACAATTAGTTAGTTAGCTGGCAGGATGTATCAAATTGCAAAAATAAATGGAAGCCGGAGGAAAACAGGCAAATATTTTCCATCTGGAAAAAATCTTCTTAAAATTAAATAAATAAGCCATATTTGACACTCTTCTGCTTTGCCTTTTGTTGTTTCTTTTCCAGACAGTACAACGTGAATGTG
>JAQGAI010001440.1:0-14728 GCA_034696905.1 Lepidocyrtus violaceus | reverse complement strand
CCTCCCACGGGAGGGGATTGTAAATAGCTCTCTCAGCTCCATCCCCAATGATTCTGGAATGGTATGTTTTACGGAGATCTGTCAAGGAGTCATATACACCCTTATATATCTCCCAGGCATCCTTCGCAGCTACCTCGACGCAAGAGCCAGGAAGCACATCGTGGAACTGGTTGAGGAGAACGTTTTGCCAGTTGGTGTCCACCTTGGCCATATCCCTAAAGTATAGAAGAAGGATTACAAGGGATTTAGAGAAAGGAAATAACCATATTTGGGGATTTGTATTTTGAATGACAAGCCGAAAAAACTACTTCATTTCGTTTCCCATTCTTGACTGCATCGCATCATAAATAATACTTTAACAATCAAAAACTATCTCTCCTGTAAATATTGGCTAAAATCTTCACTCACGTAACTTTATCCGGCTCGGTTACTTTTCCGGAGGCGTAGGCTATCGCCATTAGCAGCTCCACTTCCCGCAAAAGGAACTCGCACTTTCGGTTGTACGCTTTGATCAGAGCCTAAAAACATTATTTGTTATTATAGTTAAATTATTATTTCACTTCTAGTCAAATATGCAGTTAGTTCACAAGTAGTCAACATATTGTGTGGCATCTCTTTGTCATTCATTCATTGTTCATTCAAAGGGAAGAAACCGGATGTAGCTAGTACAATAAATTCAGAATCAAACCTGGGATGTGTAAGTTCCATTGTGCAGTTCCAGATAAAGCTCTCCCGCCCATTTGTAAAGCTTTTCTTTATCCTCGCTAAGCTTATCAAAGAAGTCGTTGGAGGTGCTCATCACCACCCTGGAACAAAATCAGATATAACATAGTATAGTTAGTTGCCTAACTATGAAAGCAGGAATATTAAGGCACGGCTCAACGTACTTTGGAAGCCCATCAGTTTCCTGGACCCGGTACAAACGCTCAATCATAGTTCGGGTTGGTCCACCACCCCCGTCTCCGTTCCCGAAGAGGACGATGGCGCAGTTGGTCCGCCCTTTGTCAAGGGAGTTTTGTTGAGTGTTCACGAAGTCATCAACGCTATAAAAAACGTTTCAAATCGCATTTTAAAACTTGCGTATACGAATGTTATCCTAACTTGGAAGATATATTTTGGCGATCTGCTAACCTGTTTTGCATGTTGTAGCTGTCGCCAGGTGGGAAATGAGTCAAGACTTGAGTTCCATCAATCCCTTCCCACATGAAGTTATGGTTCGGGAATTTGTTCACAAGGCTCCAGGACATTTTTTGAGTGAGGAACCTATCAATTCCGCAATGCTAAAGGAAGGTGAAGCCAAAAAAGTCAATCAGATTCATGGTAATTTTTTCCTTCCCTCTCCACATTATATTCAACAATTTAAATTAGGCCAACCCAAGCTAACCTTAATAATCTGCGGGATTTGAGCAGAATAGCCAAACGTATCCGGGAGCCAAAATTCCTTGCAGGTGTAGTTGAACTCTCGCCGGAAGAATTGCTGACCATAAAAGAATTGACGGATGAAAGACTCACCACTGAAAATGCATAACGAAGCAAACAATGATAACCAAAAAGATGAATAGTTATCACAGTGCCCCAAAAATCCATTTTTCATTTCATAATCCAAATTTGCTATCTGGAATGTTATGCAATAATTTAGTAATCACCTTGGCATGTATCCGTCGTTTTCCACCCATGTTCCTCCAACCGGAATAAAATGCCCATCGGCAATTTTCATCTTCATTTCATCGTACAATTTTCGGTAGTATTGTTTCACCCAAGCGTATTGCTGAGCCTGAGAGTTTTTTACAGAAATAACGCGATTCTCATCTAAAACATGTTTAGCTAATTGTAATTTTTAATAAAAACTTGTAAGCATGGAAAAAATTAAAAAGTCCGAACCGACGAGCAGACGAAAGTGAAGTCCGGATATTCCTCCATCAGCCGAAGCTGGGCGGAGAATGACCTCGCACACTTCCGGATTGTCTCATCGTACGGCCACAACCATGCCGTGTCAATGTGGCAATGTCCCATGGCATAAATGGTATGCACCTTCTGGCCCGGTTTGTCAGCAAAGAATTTCTGAACCACGTCCCCGGCAGCACTGCCAAAAAAATACACAGAACTTGATTAAATCAAAAGTGTTTGACAAATGAGGCAGAATTAACTTGCCCAAGGCAAACAAACAATGGTCTACATACTTTACTAGGAATGATGATAATAATAATAACTGTAACCATTATACTTACGCTTCATTGCCCAAACGGATCAAGTTGACAATTTCATTTGCGGCAAACATTGCCTGCATCCCGATATGACTCCCGTCCCCCAGCTTGCTCGCCGTTTGGTACAGCATCTCAATGTCATTCCGGAGATTGAATATGTTCCGATTGAACACGGCAATGTCGGCCCGGGTCAATTCCCAAAATCGGTTGGGATTTGGTGCAGTCACCACTATCAAATCAATCACGAATCAGATAGTGAGATAGTAACCTTTTACGTGTAGCTATTATTTGGATAAAACTATTTTCAAGCCATTAACTCTTTAAGAAAACAATACAATACCTTCATGGCGCTCTGCAGCTCCGAACATGTGGTTGCAGGCCATCTCAATGAAGTAAGTTCCCGGCTGAGCACCCTGCCAATTTTTGGAAATGATGAATTCTTCCCGATAGCCTGGAGAAATCCCCTAAAATAATTAGCCAACAAGATTCCATAAACCGTCTCCCCATTTATTAAAGCTTTGCATATGCTTCTGTCTCTCTGACATGTATTTTCAACTTTGCACCAATCCAATACCTGCAAAATATACCCAGTCGTGTTGTACACCGCATTTTCCGTCCCGGTCGACCATCTCAAATGGACCTCCCTACCTCTCCAAGTATCCGGGATTGTGAATCGAACGCGAAACCAGTGTGTGGTCCAAGTTGGTCCGAATTCGTCTCCAATCCTAGCCGTCGCGTAAGTTGCACCCTCGATTTCAGCCCAGGTAACATTTTTCCAGCTGCCGTGCGGACCAGGGATAGAGAATACCTCTATCGCTTAAAAAATTAAATTTAGACACACATTTTTTAAAAAAAAATACAATCCACTCACTGCAAATTATACCATATCAAAGCATTTTCATCTGATTGGCCATTTAAATATTCTAAAAACATAGTTAGTCGCTGTTTATCTTTGATGATAAGACAACAACCTGTTGCACTTTCCCTTATCGGTCAGCAACGGTTTTGTATCAACCCAGCATTTAAACTGTACTTACAACAACCGCCTCTTCCTTATCTTTTATCTGACTATATGTTGTTATGTTATTCATCATTCCCGACACTGATATGAAAAAGCTCAATCAGCCAAAGTTACTGTTATTTAAACATTGAAAACCCGCAAGCCAACAATAAGACCTGTCCCTCCTGTGGAGGAACAAGGATGACCTGCTTTTTGTCGTTTTTAAATGTTCGAGCAAAACTAACTAACCAAAGATCTAATTATAAGATCTTTATGGAGCAGAGTGACCCATCCAACCATTATCAAAAATGTTCCCTGTCTGGGGTAACCCGATACCAAGCCCAATTAAAACCCTTCAACCTCCAATATGTATTTGTTTCCCCAAATTACTTACAGTCCATTTCAGCCGTCTCCCCGTACATCTGGCCGCTCAGGTTGATATCACTGAACACGCTGTCCGGATTATAGGTATTGTTAATTCGTGTCATCGTAGTCCCCCGATTCTTGTGAATCGGGGCTTTCAAAGCCGTCGCCATTTTTTCTTTCCTGTTTCTTTAATCTTCACGCAAAAAAAAAAGCTTTATACGGTTTACCCCACACAGACCACAAAACAGGAGCAGAACTTGTTACTTGTTATTTATCCCTTTCCAACTCAACTACCTTTCCTCCTCTGAAAATTGTTTCCCTGTCAGTGGGCTAAAATAATGGGAACAAAATGTTTATTACGTTTTCCTCGAATTTCTAGCTCAGCACACCTCTGACGACGTATAACAAAATTCCGTGGAAGTGCTATGCTGCCTCCATATAAAATATAGAGGAACAGAGGAACAGTTAACGGTATACGATAAAGTATAGTTATGTTATATATATATATATTATGCCTCGCAGTAAGCAGCTTTTAAAATGTGAAATTGAGAGTAAATGGAAAAAATCCCAGCAATAGACAAGAATATTATTATTATCCACTGCTTCCTTCACCGTAGAATTCAGCAATGACATAAACATGGCTTTCCTCCCATTTATATATGGATCGCTTTTTTTCTTATCAGTCGTTTTTTTTTTTCATTTTCATGGGATGATAGATTGGATTTGTTGGTTGGATCCTCCTGCCCAAATCTCTGTTGTTGTTTTTCTTTCTTCGTTATACATGTGTTGTTATGTTTTTTTTACTGTTTCGAGTGTGATTTTTGGTATTTAAGGGAGTAAATCGAGATTAAATTAGCTAATAATGAGTTTTTCATTTTGTTAATGGCAGGGACAAGCGGTTGGTAACAGGAGGCCGGGTAAAGTTAGTAAGTTATCTGATATGCCCATGCATAGGTATGTACATATATCTACATAATATACTTATGCTAATATATGAGGACTTGCAAACGAAACTTGTTCAAATGTCATTGACAGCTAATAATAAAGCCCATTGAGCGGCGGCAGCTTAATTATAATCATCGGCGGAGTCAGACTATAACAATAACAAACTGGCATGTATACATACATGCATATGTACCTACCCAGACAACTGTCAACTATAAAGGGAAATAAAAATTTAAAGGGCAATGAGTTTTTTAACTCCCTCCCGACAAATGAAATGGTTTTTTAAGTAAAAGAGATTTTGCAATAGGTAATCCATATTACGTTAAACAAACATGTATGGCATGTATGACATACACTGATATTGGTACACTGTCTGTGAGTTGGAAATTATTATGCTATCGCGAAGCTAATCATATAACATTCTACCTAATTAGAATCTGTAGTTATGTATCTATGTATTATTGTGCTAATGCTTCTTCAAACTTGCTATTCTCAGCAAAACCAATATTATTTTATGGCTTTAGTTGATTCCATAAAAAGTGCATGTACTTATGCTTACACGCTTGTCCATTTTTTACAAGCTAAAAGATAACGGTGGAATCTACTATTCAAAGGGGGTTTCATATCCTTTTCCAGGATTCAAATTTCTGAAGTTGCGCTATCAAGTTGAAATGCTTGGCTTCCTTCCTAACGATTCTAAAACAAAACTAACGACAAGTAAGTAAGTAACTATTACATATTTGAATAGATCACATTACGCAAGAACGTATTTAAGTAAGTGTAAATATTTTTCTCGACGGTAATTAGTTAGTCAGTGGGGTAGGTATAGGTAAGTAAATGACGAGTCAATATTATCTTATTATTAGTAAAGTTTACTTTTTTACCTTACAATTTCAAATTATAACATAGCCACCTACATGGATCATCATTATATTATTATGCAAAAAAAAAAATACTTCTCATAAAAATAGCTAGGGGGACGTTTAAGGACAAAAATAGCTAGAGCACTTTTACCTAACAAACAGAAATGTGATGGCAGACACATATATCCATCTACATACGTAGGTATATCACATATTATGTGATGTGCATATAGCTATCTGGATTAGCTCATTAATCAACATTTAATTAAGCACGTCCTAAAGAGCTATTCACCTTTTTTTAGTGGATCCACTTGACTTACACCAGAGCTCCCATTTCCATGCAAGCCACTTGCATTAAACTAGTGCTCCTCCCCCTTGTTGACTTTCAATGTTTTTTTTAGTTAATCCGAGGGAAAATCTCTTTGATAGTTTTTACAGCCCGATGAAACAAAAAGTTATTATCAGTTAATGCATTAGTACATAAACACTTTAAGCTGTGGAAAGGTGGGCGGTCGGACGCGTAACCTGGCTCGAGGATGGCTAAATATTTTTCCTCGGATTTATGACTTATCCAATCCATTTGCCAAAAAAAAATGTTCGATGCAAGCAGACCCTATTTGAGTTGGACACACACATCTCTCCACTGTCGGATGTTGGATTTGGATAATTTCAATATTTTGACCTTTTTTCTATCACAATCATCATCATTCTACATATCCATTTCAGGCATTTATTCCAACAAGCCTTTTCGCTGCATTTTGGGTTCAAAAAGTATTTGTCTCCATTTGCTCACCGTTCCAATATATGACGATGATGATGTGTCCAGTGCAGTGGGCGTATTTCCGTCCAAGGGGAAAACAAGGTTAAGCTAATTTACGGTAGGTGTTAAACAAATGGAATATCCACGGGGGATTTACGGACTCTTCCATTCCATTGGAAACTATATATATTTTTCCCAGCATAATTATTGTGCGTGAGTTGTTATATGCGGAGCCCCTCATTAAGATGTACATATAATTACGGCAGTGAGTATAGGTAATCATGAATCATGTCAGCACATCGGAGTCATTATGATTATGATATGCATATTATCTAATATGAGTCGTGTGACGAGATGGACATGGAGTACGTTGATTGGAATATTATGGAATGGGAGTATTATCAGTGTAAGTAAACGTTGAGCCAGCGCTCTGCGGGTAGAAACTTGTAAAATTATTTGAAAGCAAAAACAAAATGTAATGTTTACCCACTTCGACAACAAAAAGTGCATTCGTAGGTAGGTAAGTTAGATAGATAGATTTTTTTTGCTGAGCAGCCATAAAAATGGCCTACTATTTTTGTATGTAACAGGTTTTTTTTTGTTTATGAAGTTTGGAAAATGGAATACCTCACAGGGTGTGATTTAACTTAAACATCTATAGCATTAAAATATATACTAACTAGATACAAATGTCTATTCCCATCAATTCATTTGTTTCATATTATGCAAATTACTGAGTGTAAAACGCACATACTGAAAACATTAGGATGCTTTTTCATCTTTAAAGTGAAAGTGGCACAGTCTCTAGCATTACCGTTTCATGAAATAGTCTGCTATTTTTCATTCCACTCGAGCAAGTACCATGAATTTACACAAACTGGCTATACCATGCAAACATCGGCAAGTATGTTACGAATTTCCATGTGAGAAATATGGAGCCCGGCTCCAAGATAAATGGCCAAAGGAAACGCAATTTGCATTTACCTGAGTACTGGAAGATTACAAGGGATTTACTTGACAATAAATAAAATGATGGTGACGTAAAACAAGAAGAAGAAGAGGAGGACACGGGATAAAGAAAAAGCCGCAAGTGGATGGTATGAGCATGCTAATTTATCCCGTGCACTTTGCTCTCATCCCAGGACACGGAAAATTAATATGGGGATTTGTCTGCTGAAGCTGAATATAAACAAGAAACATAATAATATGCAATAAGAAACAAAAAGGGAATAAACCCTTTGCATGAACATTCTCTTAAAAAAAGAATATTGTTTTTTCTGTCAAACAATCTTTTTCTGCACATGTTTAAAGAAATTCGATCATTATTAAATTTAAATCATGATGATGTTTAGTTGAAATTGAATCTGGCGTAAAAATATCGAGAAACCATTTCTGAGCTTGTAAAAGCCAAGGCCATAACAGAGCTTCATTGTTTCCAGTAGTCTATAATATGTGTTAGACTATAAAATTTGCATAGCAAAATGGTTTCCTAATCTACTTCGCAAACTAAAAAAGAACAATCTTGAATCAGTTTTAAAAACTAGTTCACAAAGAATCGGAATCACTTTTAAAGATGAGGGTCGGGTCGAGCAGGGCATGGAATATGGAAAAACTCTACCCGCATATGAGATGACACCGCATCCCTACCAACTTCAACTAGAGAACATATTTTTTTTTGTACCTGGATAGAGGGAAACCGCTGAAATGGATTTATTATCCAAACTCGACTTTCTTTTCTTTAAACATGCATAATATGAAATGGTTTTTTTTGTTCCTTTCCCTTAGCAAAAGTGAAACCATTCATTATTCCTCAGAGTTCCGCTGAACTTTTGTGGTTCTCATGTACGTACACTTGGACCAAGTAGTTTCCCTTTCCCATGCCATCATCATCTCATCTCATCTCCAAGTATGGAACTTGCATGAATAAGAAGAAGAAAGCATGACTTTAACCTGGTGGTGGTGGTGGTGACGGCGGTGCAAGCCCTTTCCGCTTTCATTTTTTCCCTGTCGAATTTATCTACTCCAGAAATATGCTTACTTTCTTTCCTTGAAGGATATCTTGGCGAATTTCTGTGCAGATTTTCATATTTCCGCTTATAGTAAAAAAAATACATAGCCGTTTGTGTGTGTGTGTGTGTATGGGAGTGTGGCTGGTGGAGGCTGAGCAGAATTTGAGCTCAAGTCAGGAGAGGAGACACTTGCGTTTTCTCCATGTAGTAGTACGGATATATATACTGGAACATGGCTTGGGTTTTGTACGAATGTTACGTGAGTCCACGAGAGATGATCAAGTAGGGAAGGGAGACGAGGAGAGTGGTTGTGGAAAGACTCTCTCGTAAAAAATCTTGTAGACTTCTCCTCTCTCTCGCAGATAAATCCAGTCTTCTCCTCCTCCATCCATAAGGTTTATTAGCAAGTGTCCAAGGAGCACACTGCCTCAGTCAGATTCAGCGACTGGATATTATCCAACCATGAAGAGCTTGCTGCAACTTTTCCCCTCTGCATTTCTCCTTCCACAACGACAACAGCAACGGCACGTCAAGCCTCCCCTGTCCGTTCACAACTTGCCGCAGCAGCAGCCTCAGCACCAATTTCACTTCCTTCAGTTACGATTATCCGCATGGATTTTTAACGGGAAAAGTGCACGTTTCCCCCAAACCGTCGTCGAAAGAAACCAATGGAGGCTGAAGAGAAAGTTGACTTGTGAGAGACTTTCGTTTCACTCGCAGAAGGCCCTATTTTTCGTGATAATCTTTGTTGGGAACGTTTTAGCAACTTCCAACAATGATAATGCACCTCGTTTTCACTCCGGCAGGAATGGTGACAGGAGCAGTAGTAGTCCTAATGGGAGACTCCACCAGACTTTCCCCGAGTTCTCCAGGAGGGGAAAGGCATTCAGGGAAATCAGGGGTGTTCCGGAGGACTACTTCCGGAGTCAAGTGACAAGGGGCTATAGCACGGACACTGACACTTTCACAGACAGACTGTTTTCTTCCTCTCCCTCCTCATCATTCTCTTCATATTATTCATCATCTGTGGTGCGGAGGGGTGGCAATGGTGCTAATGGTGGTGGTGATGTTGGTGAAGGTGAGACAAGTAATGCACCTGTCCCATCCCATTACTATGGCAGGGGTGGCGGGAGCAGCGGGCCAAAAAGGTATGATGAGGACGTCGACAGTGGGAGCAACGGTGAAGATAGCCCATCGTTCCTCGTTAGCTTCAGTGGCCTAACCGTTCATAACGGTGGTAGGGAAAAGGGAAACTACTTGGGAGGGAGTGAGAATGCAGCCAACCACCGGAGAAATCGTCGATCCCGTCACTCCATGGAGAGTTTATTAACTGTGAATGCCAGCAGCACAAATAAGGGTGTCCTGAGTGGTCCCGGTTTCAGTGAGCACATTCCAAGGAGAGTAAAAAGTGATGGTGAGATTGCTGCTGGTGATGGTCATGATTTCCCCACTCACCCCAGCACTTCTTCCAACAGCAATGACAACGCCGACTTGAGTGACGGTGTTGGTGGTGGAAGTGACAGTGGTGAAACAGATGGTTCTGAAACGGGCTCCCCCTCCCAGTCTCAATTACATCATCATTATCATCCTCAGCCGGGGAAAAATAAGAGACAAGTGGCTACGAAATTTGATCATGACAAAGATAGTCATGCTGGAGGAGTTGTAGACTCCATGGCCATGGTGATTGTTGATCACGATGATAATAGTGTGGCTACCCATGAGGAAGCAGCTCCTGCTGCCGAGGACGTGATGATAGTGGCCCTGTCCTCCACCTCTCAACAACTGGAGTATCCAAACAGCTTCGAGTTTGATACGACAGGCTTCACCCACTACAACGTCGGGGTCCTCCTTGTCTCGGGGACGGGCTCGAGCTTCGATTTGGAAAAGTGCTCCCCGGCCGTGGACATGGCGTTGGACATTGTCAATGAAATCTATCTCCGTCCTCATAAAATCTTCCTCCACAAAATCCAAAAGAGGTCTCATATTTTATAATTACAATTTTTCCATTAACTTTTCATGCATAACAAAAAGAAAGAAAAAAACAAAACTCTCTCCCATTATTTTAATGTTTAGCTCAATGCCAGTGGACAATATAGCCGGCATTTTTTTTTGGGGGGGGGGGGCATATAACATCACTCTCCACTTACTATTTTGTTTTACCAATTTACCATTTCACAATGAAATTTCCCATGTGGATTTTCCTCCATAGAAGTATTATGCAAAGCAAACATCTACGCAGAGTAATTATATACCGTGTATCATATCATAACATATCATGGCATGCCACTGTCATGCCGAAGCTATTATACAAATCCCTTTAAAAAAATTAATCCTATTATCTTATATCCTGGACTGTTCTCCTTTGATGTACGGAATATGGTAGTAGTTTGAGAGAGTGTACCGGAGTCGGAGTAGCTCTTTTCATGATGATGATATTCTGCCTTTTGTCTCCCATTTTCTATGCGGAGGCAAGTTTGTTTTTTTCATTTTGCTGACATGACGCTGATGATGATGACGACGGTGGTTTTAGCTTGAGTTCAACTTATGTAGGTACATTAAAGTAGGTTTTAGGGATTCCGACATGATTTCCATCCCAAACAACTGAAATTAGCTCACTTAAGGGACTCCATGTAAAAAATTATGCGGTCCTAGCTAGTACTACGCTGGGGTACGCTGGGTGATGGAAATGTGGAAGGGGAACAAAAGGTTCTTTTTTTTCTTCTTTTTTCATTCCCCAAAAAAAAACTTTAAAGCGCATACATATTCCAATCCGAACTAAATGAAACTCGTTGAGTTGAATGAATTAAAAAAGCAAATGGCCAGAGAGCTTTAGTGTGGAATGAAATCCAAACCCAACCACAGGCATGATACAAAAAAAAGTCGTGGGCTTCCAATTCCAACCAACTCCCAACAAAATGCTTGCTAAAGAATTACATACATTTTTATTTTACTCGATTTTTTTTTGAAAATTATTCCGTCCTAGTCAAAGAGAAAGGAGGGGGGAAAACTACACCGAGAGGAGGCTGAAATAAATAATGAGATGGCTTTCGGATTGAAATCCGTCGCAAAACCGAATAATTTTTATATCCCTTCTCTCTTTCTTTCTTTCTCTCTCTCTCCCATCTAGTTATCCAGCTTGTGACAATAGTCTAACTCCAGGACTAGCGGCGGACATGAGGTTTCTCTCGAACGTTATATCGTTTATTGGACCTGCATGCGGATTCGCACTGGAGCCCGTGGCACGTCTGTCAGCATATTGGAACATCCCGGTTGTTACGGGACTGGGGGACCAGGTAAAAAGAGGAAAAGAGAAACTTGACTTTGCTTTTGTATTAGTTCTTCACTACACTATATATTATACACATATCTATATTCCTCCTGCCAGTGAACATGTTATTTACATAAGTAAGTAAGTTAAAGGACTTACTAGTACTATATAGTCAATTTCCCTCCCTTGAGCACTACTCCATTGTTCCTTGAAGAAAGTTGAGATGAAATCGTTTTCTTCTCTTCCGTCCTCCCTTGTCGTCATTCTTCTTCTTTTTTTTCACCGGGAGAGAAAATAAAAGACAGCAAGATTTTGTTTTTTTTTCGGTATGGTATGGTATGGTATGGTCTGTATCTATGGTAGATTTGGAGGTTGAGAATAATGATAAGGAAGGGGGAAAACAAGCCTCATCTGTCTCTGTGTGCTCCTTGTTTGTACATGAGGACAAGTTAGGATAAGTAAGTAAGTAGAGAGTTCTCTGGAGAAATTTGATGACATTTTCCCCCCTCCTGTTGTTGTTGTTGTCCCTCTTCTGTTGTGCTGCTTTTCTTTTTTACTTATCTAATTTCGGATTTAACTTTGATACCTTATAAAATTTTCAAGAGGAAAAAAAACATGCTGAAAGATTTCTTAATCCTGAAACAAGACCTTGTATAGTTTTTTTTATTCCTTGTCCTTTTTTGTCTTGTCTCACAATCACAGTCAGTTGCATGAACAAAGTATTATAAGTACCTACCTACCTACCCAATGCAAACAAGGTTGGACAATAGCTCTTGTCTTTTTGAAAGGAATTCGAAGGGAAAACAATCACATCCGAGTTGATTCATTTCATGTCATGTTTCCCCAATTTTCCCTAATACAACATTGTTATATTATCTTGTATGGGTTATATTACTATTTAACCGAGAATAATTCATTCATCCATTGTTCTGAATTCTTTTCTCTCTCTTTCTTTCTAACAAACACTTGCATGCATGCATTGCATTGTCTAAAAAAACAAACACCCACCACTCCAGCCGCCATCAATGGAGAGTGAAGTTGCTGGCGATAAGTTGCTCGGGGGATTGAATAAGAAACTTAAAGTTAATCACACGGTGTGTTTTTAAAAAAAAATATCATTATTTAAAAAAAACAACTTTATAATGCATATATTGATTTAGCATGTCATTAGTTAGTAAAGCGGTAGTAGTACTGTAGTTTTAGTTATGTATGAAGTTGAGTAGCTATAAAAAGAAACGCAAAGCACTTTTTGCACAATTGACCCAATTTAAGTTTCAATTTTATTTTACTTTTAATTTCTCTGATTTTTGTCGTCCCTCAACCCCCAATCCGCCATTTTTGCAGAATGCTGTAGTGTTTATCTATTTATTTTTTACATCTGTCGACGCTAGTAGCCTGTATGTACATAGCTTCAGCAAAACGGTTTTTGTGACAGCAGTCCAAATCCAGACACAGTATGAACAATCTCAGACAGTTTATGAGCGTTTTTTTGTATATGTGTTCCGCAATTTCATGGGAAATGAGAAGGGAGAGCAAAACGAGTGAGATTTCTTTTTCTTGCCCTTTACGTAACGCCAAACGCAATCAAAATTAGGTACGATGAGTATATTATTATATGACCGCCGACGACAATGACGACTGTGTCGTGTGAGCTCTTTGAGGGTCATAAATTCCTCATTACTGTAATTGCAAGCGTGACTGAACTGAAATACATACACGGGGATACTAAATACTACTATACCCAAATATATTATCCAGGTATATAACTTTGGTCTGGTCATTTATTGATTAAAGTATCTATGAAATACTTTTATAGCTACATTAGTTTGACATTTCATCAGCAGCAGCAGCAGCAACAATAGCAGCGTCCGTCCATTTATGGATTTGCAGTGTGTAGCTGGAGCAGAGAGACATATTATGCTGGATAGAAACAATAATTTTTACAAACTGGGAATTTTATCTGCCATTTTATTCATTTGCCGGCCGCCGTTATGGTTTCGATGGAGATCTTGTACGTTAGGCTCGGCTCAATGTACTTTATTTATACCTGTCTATCTACCAATGTCAGTTGCGTGATGATTATAATATAATTAATGAGTTGAATGAAAATGAATGGCATGAGGAAAAGTAGAAAATTTTGAGAGGAGGGCAACGTACCTAGTTAATTTACAAGTATTTTTCCCAATCCTCGGTACAAGTATTCGTACATGCTGGACAAGGACAAGTGTGGAATCTCAATCTGAACCCTTTCACTTTTTTTCCTATACATAACATCACATCTAAAATTAATTAGCTAATGTACAAGTAGTTACTTCTCATGTATGCATGGATCATAAAATGATAAATAAAGTAAAATCCTATCATGTTTCCCGTTTGCTCAAGATCCAATCACAGTTTTCGTTGTTCTTCAGAATCGTAAACAAAGCTAGGCATATTGCTAAAAATGTATCCCGGTGTTGGATTGAGATTGAAGTTGTGAGCAATTAAAGGAGTCAAGCCGTGACATGCATTGCTGCTTTTTTTCAGTTTAATCCCTATAAAATAGCGGGGTTTCCACCTAATTATTTCAAGGTGTGGGAGTCAATTTTAGCAAACATTCGCAAAACTTCAACAAACTTTTGGCCCAAGAATAGCTGTAAAATCGGGTAGACTCCTACTCCTATAGAATGCTCCAATACAAACTAAGCATGTTTAATGTCAGCTCTAAAAAAATCCACCAACTTGGTTATACTTCCTAGAAAAAATTCCATTCGGTTTTTAAATAGCGCCGATGGTTATTTTTGGCATACGAGCAGGGGACCGGCACTGTCTCACCGTCGCCAATTTATAGCTACTATCAGCATGTGTGTATGTGGCAGCCTGACTTCGGAATGGATTTAAAAATATAATCCCTTGAATCTTATGATCAAAAGTAGGATTAGTGATCGTGATGGTTGCTGTAACGTAACGGTACTTACTTAATTTATTAGGGATTATATAATTGACTATTTATAGTAATGACCAGATGGGAATAGAACGTATCTGTAACGTTCATCCAAGCGTAGCTTCAAAAAAAAACCTAGAAGAGAGCATTGATTTCTTTTATACAGTCAAGGTCAACACTAGTTGTACGTACTCCTCGTACCCATATTTTATTTTAAGATGAAACATGTTTCCATTAAGCTTTCCAACAGATATCTTCAACTTATTTTATTGTGGCTATTACTAATGTGAAGTGTGTAATATATTTGGTCTCCTTAAGTAGCTTAGCTACAGCTACCTATATTTAGCTCGCTAAAAAAAATTACCAGCTTAGATTTTATAGGATAGGGAG
>JAQGAI010001439.1:0-14731 GCA_034696905.1 Lepidocyrtus violaceus | reverse complement strand
CTTTCTTTCTTTTCATTCTTTCAAGTAAGAAGAAAGGAGGAGGAAAAACAGAATAGAATAAAATAAAATAAAAGCCAGCGGAATCCCTTTCTTCTCCGTGTGCAAATGTACAGCTCAATGTCTAAATTTATAAAAATGAAGGGAGGAGGCTTATGGAAACTGGCTCAAGTAACGAGAGAGATGGAAAGAGAAAGCGAAAAAGGGGAACGATATACATATTCATTATTTTTCCGTTCATTTAGATTTTTCTTGAAAGTACCAAAAACAAAAGTACAAGGGAAGCCGCTTCATGTATAGTACTACTTTCGGTTGTTTGTATGTTTGATCCGCTTTCTCTTTTATGAAAAAAAATATAAATATATAATATATGAAGCATCATCCCATATTTAAAAGAGGCTTTAAGCTTAATTTAAGCCATTCTATTTTATTATTAGTTTGTAATATAAAGAGAGAGGGGAAAAAACTAGGTTTGTATAAGAGAGCGAAGAGGCAGGAGGGGATAAAGCGAAAAAGCTTTAAGTAATAATGTGCTCTAACATCATCATTATTATTATATTGTTGTTGCCGATGCCGGGAGTTGCTCTGATGATGTTGGATGGTGGCATGGCCGTGTGCGATGTTATGTTATGTTGGCCTCTTGTGCGGCATTGTGCATTGTGAAAAAGTTGAGCAAACAGATTTAGAAAAGAACAAAAGGGAAAGTAGCCATAGGATAAAATTTCACTCAACAAAACTGGTACTCATATATGTGGGGGGATGGAGGGATATTGTTATGAAATGTAAGTCCCGCTTTCTCCTCCACTTTTTACTAGTGTGTTTCTCTATAGATATGATAATAATGGTCGAGCGAGTTAAGTGGAGTAGTGGAAAGTTGGTCCAGGCCAAGGCAAGCCAGACCAGACCATGCCATGCCAGGGCTAGAAAATTGCTACTGGGAAGATGACTAAGGGAAAAAGAATCATACATGCATATTACAGCCAAAGCGTGCATTTTATACCTACATAGGTAGGTATATACCTACGACTATACTTATGTCAGAGCCCCATAAGGTTTCACTTTTTTTAAGCCCTTCTCTTTCTTTCTCCAACTATCCATATCGATCTTGCGAGAATCTGTGAAACCACAATGTCAGTTCTTTGTGTAAGAATTTTCGTTGTGCTCCTCTCGTGCTAGTAGTAGTAGTTAGTCGGTAGCTGGTTGGGAGAAAGAGAGAGAGACTGTGTTCATATGTACTTATGTTCCCGCTTATTTTCCTCCTTCGCCATATCTACCGTTACCGTTACGTTCCACGTATTTGCTCTTTACAATATAATACCCATCTTCTTCCCGTTTTAGCATGCTTTTGCTACTTTCTCCCCCCGTTCCTTATTAATGGACGGGGTGCCCCGATGATGACTCTCCGGCTTCAAAGGCATTCCTCTGCTCGTTCATCCTTTGCCGGAGCCATTTGTGAAACAGATCTCAAGGCGACTCAAAAAAAAAATGCAATTCTGGTGGTGGTGGTGGCGGCGGTGATAGTAGTAGTGTGGATGTAGAAGTTTTTTTTTTGGTCTGAGAGTCTCCAGCGTTTTTGCTGCTGACTTTGTTTCCAGCTCTCTCTCTCATGAACGGTTTTCGGTAACGGTTTGGTGAACTCAACCAACCAGCCAACAACCAAGGAACTTTTTTTTTACCAATCGCCACCATTCCATTGACTTCTTTTTCCAAACATTTGATGCCTTAATGCTGCTACACACACAGAGATACTCGGGGAGAAGTATATAAAAAAGCAGTTGGAAAATGTGTGAGGGCTCCAG
Source organism: Lepidocyrtus violaceus (assembly GCA_034696905.1). Taxonomy (NCBI): domain Eukaryota; kingdom Metazoa; phylum Arthropoda; class Collembola; order Entomobryomorpha; family Entomobryidae; genus Lepidocyrtus; species Lepidocyrtus violaceus. The sequence continues at coordinate 12,935 of JAQGAI010001439.1, read as the reverse complement.
CAGGTTGGATTGGAAAAGGAAGGAGCAAGGGTAGATTGATAGCTTGTTTCCATCATTGATCCCCTCATTGCTTTTATGTATTTCTGAGGGTTTCTTTTCTCCAGCTCAGCGAATTTTTTTTCCACCCTCCAATCCTAATTCTCTCACTTGATCAAAATAAAGAAGGAGGAAAAATTCCTCCATGAAATTTTCCGTGTTGCCATAAATTGATCCGCTTTCCTTTTCAATTGCTTTTTGCCTTCTTTCCTATCTATCTATATTTATACTTGGGAGGGAGTTATTCTTTGTAAGGGCTATGCTATGTGGGCTGTAGTTTATCAAGAGGGAAATAAATGAGATTGACTTGTTCATTTGGGAATCCGCTTTAGGAAAACATTTGATTTTCACTTGTCATATTTTCCACTTTTACCTCCAACGGAAAAGGCCACAAGAGGGGAATTTATTCTAAAGTTGGGTTAGGATGTTATGAAAATCAAATAAAACGAGTGGATGATAAGAGAGGAATCTGGAAAGCTTTCCTAAATCTAAATTTTCTCCTTCCTAACCTTTTAACTATTGGAGTTGGAGAGGAAAATCTGAGGTAATAAAATAAAATAAGTGTGTTTGCGGATGATATTAGAAGTTTGGGTTTGTTCAAGGGATTTATAAGCGGCTGAACCCTGCTGGATGCATACCCAAGTATACCCATCTTTAAGAGCGTTACATATTTATATTATAGTAAGCTTATACAATTTATTTTACAGTTCCTTTCCAATAATTTGGGGAGCTTATCTGGAGGAGAAAATGTTTGGAGAAACACTTTACACTTGACTTGTGAGCTTTGAGATAAGGAGAACTCCGCCAGTTTGATCGTACACTAGCTCACAATCAGTCACACTGCTTTGTAGTTTTGATAAGGGAAGGGTTGATTTAAAAGGAATTTAAGGACTGAGTTTGTGGGAGCTTTCATTGAAATCCGATCAGCATTACGTAAATAAATTGTAGTTAACGTGTGCACCCATCTCGAAGAGTTTTAACCTTGACGTTAATGAGCAGGAAGCTGCTGGTTCTCTTTGAAGTTTTTCGTCTCGCGTGACCTACTTTTTCCGTGAGTATTGATGAGTGAGTCATACATAATCAGGGATTGGCTTTGGGTAACCTTACCTCTCAGTCTCAAAGTGAAAGTTTGTCACTACAACGTACTTAGAGTGGCAGTATCGTTTCATTATTAATCATCATCAGCATCAACACGAGCCGAATTAAAAATTTTACCTGACTTGCCAATTTGCATCTAGGTAGTTATGTTATGTTATGGTAATAGTCAGTTTAATACACAAGTTAAGTATATTATCCAAACAATTTTTTTTGCATAGGATGCTGATGATCTTCTACTTCCAAAACTAAACATTTCAATTCCGTCAGCTCTTACTGCATAAAAGAAAGATTTTTTTCCAGAAGAAAAAGCTGAAGATGCTTCAAAAGGCTCCCCAAGGCAATCATTTTCTCTCTTCTTGTTTTTTTTCCGTTACCTTCTTTTTTCTCGCATGAAAGGGGATGGAGACGCAGAATGATCGTCATCATCATCACGATCCTTCTCGGCTTCATCAGGATCGTCATCTTTGTGCCTAAGTCCTCTAGAAAAATCTCTCATGTGTTGCGTATCTTTCCACTGATGCTCCATTCACTCTGAACTCTTTAGCTTCTTTGCTCGCTCATATTCTATCAGATATTTACTTTGTCTCTCTGGAGCCATCCTCCTCCTCACACGCTAGTTAGCTTAGTTTCTAGCACCACCTTTTTCTTAAGTATTATTAAACAAACGGGAGGGGAGTAGTAAAGAAAGCGTGGAGAGGGGTATTTGATAGAGAAGAAAGTGACTGAAAAACAGAGCCATTTTCCAATTTAATCTTTTTCAAGGGATCTCTTCTCTTTCTCTCTCTCCTCTCGTTTTGCTCAAAATGAGGTGAAGAGAGAGGGAGAGGGAGAAAGTAAAGTTGTGCCACTTTGAAAATCATCTAGAAGGTGGAGGGATAATGTCTCTAAAGCAGAGTCACCTCTTCGTAACGGTAACATGTCATGCCGGGCTGGCTTACTTAAGCAAGCATGATGCATATATGCCAATAGGCTGGAGGGGTAAAGAGGTTTTTCGCTTATGGCTTGTTCCTTGTAGCAGAAAGAGAGAGCCTTTTTCCTAATCATCCACCTTGTTCCTTTTCCCCCTCACAGTCTTGTCAGAAGACGGATGGGATCCATCCATCCTGTTTCAGTTCGTTCTAATACAGCACCAGCACATTGCTCACTTTTCCTATGCATGAAAGAATATAAACCAAGCAGGAGCGAAAACTTTTTTTTGTTCTGTTAGTACAATCCGCAATTTCCACAAAACAGAGATTCATTTCTCTTATTCACACCCCAAAATGGAAGTCATCTATTCCCTGTTGCTGTGTAGCCAGGGACATTACTGTCTCCTGTCAAATGATGGTAAATGGGAGGAGGAGAAGAGAACAAAAAAAGCATATGAGCAGTGAGCGCAGCATGTGTTACCTGACTGACTATGTAAGTATGTAGCAGGCAGCTTTATTACGGTGATCAAGGAGGGGAAACAGCAGTAAAAGCTTGTAAAAATAACAGAGCTAAATTGTGTTCTTTATTGGAGTGACAACCTAATATACATAAATTTTCCCTGGTACATGAAAATTCAAATCTAGTGAGCCAGCAATTTATTTGATGTTGTTGTGAAGATAAAAAAAAGTTGCAAAATTGAGAAGGAAGAAGGAAAATTGGGAGTGCCGACAATTTTTGCAAGCTTTCTCCATTTCCAACCCTTTATTTACGATTCTGTTAAAATTCATTAGGGAAATATATTGGGAAAGATTGATCTTCCAGTTCGTTACACGAGATTTTTAGTGCTAATTTGTAAATATTTTACCCAGAATATGCAAGTTTGGTATGAACTAAACCAAATCATTAAAGCCTTTACAGATGCTGACAACTCCGAAATTAAAATATTGGCTAATAATAAAAATAACAACAGTGAATGATATTTTTCTACATGCACCGCACATAATTGGGAAAAGAGAAGTAGGAGAAGAAACTAACTAACTATAAACTAACAATAAGCAAAATATAATATTCTTCCATTCCATGGCTATAAAAAAACTTTTTCCGGGAGAGAATACAATTAACTAACAAAACAAGTACGGAGAACACAAAGTAATTTCGTATTTTATGCATGTTTTGGTGATGTTTGTATGGATGGATGGAGGTCAACTAATTTCGAGTTTTCGGAGTTACTGGAGGAATTGGAATTATAGAAGGATCTCTGTCAGGAGGGAGCTTTCTACTATACCTAAAAGTTTCATTTTGAACTGTCTGGAACTGACTCGATATTTAATATGAAGTCTGGAGGGGAAAGCACATATGCCTTTGTTGTTGTTGTTGTTGCTTCTGCTTTGCTTTCCCCTTTTCCATCTACTCCCTCCCATCCCATCTCACATTTTCCCTTCCAAATTATTAGTTGATATAAAGTAAAACAAAGCAATTTGGTGGGAACTGGGTTCTCCATTTTATTTGTATTTATTATTGCAGGGAGTGGGACTGAGCGGTCGTAAAAGGTTCTCTCGGGAATCATTCTCCGCGTCGGCACAAGCCAATACGGGTGGCCCCAACAATGGCAACAGCATCAACTCGCAGTATCCTCAAGCCTGCGTCTCCGATATAGACGTCTCTTCCAAACGGCCTCGTGACAAGAGAAAAGATATCCGCTCCAAACTGAAACTAGACAAGTGGGATACGTCCACCGTCAGCTCGGAGAGGGTGACGGGCTGCCGTTGGACTTTTGTATTTGACCCTGCCGGTAGACTGTGCTACTATTGGTCCATGGTTGTGTCCCTTGCCTTTTTATACAATTTTTGGGTTCTCATCTACCGATTTGCATTCCAGGTAAGAAAACATCATGCAAAAACCAGAAAAAAAATAGAACTTTTAGTTGGCTCACTCAAACTCATACATAATAGGCTTCTGTTAAGTGTATTATTATTCCGGATGAAAATTTGCCCTGAACAGGTTTAGAAAATAAACTGCCTGAAAAATAAAATTAAATCTTAAGTATTCCCTTCTTCCCAAAAAAACAACTTGAAATTTTTTAATAGGGCTTCCCTCCACAAACTGTACCCGGCTACTATACCACGTATACTCATACTCTCTCCCAATCAGCTTCACCTCATAACACAATTTTTCCCCAGCCTTCATCTTTTTATATCCACTTTGAGTCGTATGAAAACCAATTATTCCTCTCCGAATGAAAAGAGCTGCGACTAGGACTACGACATACATAAACTCAAGTAGAAAATGAACCTCCTCTAAATTGTATGGACAAGCTCGTTATTTTCTCCTCAAAAAAATTGTCCTTGACGTGATGGGGAAAAGTACAAAAGGAAAAACACTTGAGACGAGACACACAAACTCGCAGGTATATAAAGTTTTTGATGATATAAAAGAGAAGACGAGTATGAACTATGATGATCATGATCATGATGAACTGAGTATAAGAAAAAAAGTAAAGTAGGTAAGTTTAGTTTGTATAAGAGCCAAGCTCAAACTACCTATAAACTTCATTTCAACCCTGTGCATTGTTTAGCCTCTTCAGAGCCTTTCTTTTTTGAGACAGAGGAGAAGAGACAGGGCATTATAAAAAGAAAAGAAAAAAACAAAAACCGTCAATTCCCAAAAGCAACAGTTGTTGGCTCGTGTGAAACTGTACTGAACACACACCTTCCAGCAGTCGCGTCCCCTTCCTGCTACAAATACACAGGTAGATAGGAGAGAAGAAAAGAAAATTGTATGTAATTTAATCTTTTTTCTGCGGTTGTTGGGAGAAGGGGAGAAGAGCAAGCTGGAAGGAGCGCTGTAAATTGATTTATTGAGCTTGCCTGTTTGTTTGTAGTTCATATAAATAGGGAAGTTTTTTTCCTCCGGTGTAGTTTTGTATCATCAGCATCATCATCATGAATCATGACTATGACTCAAGTTGACTCTCTTGTGCATCCGTCCTAATTTTATTTCAACACAACAAATAACGTCCATGACGGGGCGGGGACAAAGGAAGAAGCAAAAACCTTTTCATCATGGAATGAGCTAGATTGCGGGTAAAAAAGGGACCGTTTTTTATAGCAAAGGTGTACATAGAAAAAGATGGATTGTATAACCGCTACCCAGCGTCCTATTCAACTCTGTTACGAATGTTCCCTGGAAAGTGACAAATTCTACACACGCGAATCTGAGATCTGAGGAAAAGCAAAACGAACATCCACTTTCATATAAATTATTTATGTGGTAGGGAAAAAAGATAACACAGATTGGTTTTGACGGAAAAATAGCATGATATTTTTTTCTTCTTCTTCCTTTTCTTATTTTTCTGATATGATGTATGAACCAAGAAGGTAAAAATGATAAATTGGGTGAAGGATAAAGTGAGAGACGGTAATCTCCTTTGTCGGAGGAGCCAGCCATAGAGCCACTTCTCTCACAGTAGGTTTGATGACAATCTTGATGATGTGATGTTGTTGTTGATGATGATGATCATGATGAGGGAGAGGGATGATGAGCCAGTCCCAATTTTTTTCTCTTATTTTTTTGTCACAAAAAAAATCATGCCTAACTTTTTGTTCCTCTCTGGTTGATTAACTTTGTGCAGGAAATCAAACGTGAAACCTTAGTGCTGTGGTTCTGCCTGGATTATATCGCCGACTTTTTGTACCTGCTCGACATAGGAGTTCATTTCCGGACGGGGTATCTGGAGGATGGTGTCCTTCAGACGGACTCGACTAAGCTGCGACATCATTACATGAACTCCACCACGTTCTACATAGACTGTTTATGTCTCCTTCCTTTAGACTTTTTGTATTTGTCCATTGGGTTCAACTCCATCCTACGGTGCTTCCGACTCGTCAAAATCTACAGATTTTGGGCCTTCATGGATCGCACTGAAAGACATACTAATTATCCTAATCTATTCAGGTAAGTAAGAAAAGAGAAAGGAGCTAATATGACCAGTGCAGAGTTTTGCTGGAATAACAATATGAATAAGATATGACATGACATGACTTGATTAATTCAACATTCATTCATTCATGCCTATTCTGATTCATTCGACCATCATCCTTGATATTAAATTGGATTTCATGTGAAAAATAATTAATTGGGGCTGTGCCCCCTTTCCCTTTATTTTTTTTCTCTCTCTTTTTTCCAGATCAATAAGTTTAGTGCACTATCTTCTAGTAATTTACCACTGGAATGCTTGTCTATTCCATATAATACAAAAGAATGACGGGTTTGGGAGTCGGGACTGGGTCTACAAGCGAACGGACTTGGGAGGGAACACAGAGGCTGTCGACGTGCTTATGGACTACCTGCAGAGCTTTTACTGGTCAACCCTCACCCTCTCCATGGTGGGGGACTTGCCCCGGCCGAGGAGCAAGTCGGAGATATTTTTTGTGATTTTTCAACTGCTGTTGGGCCTTCTCCTGTTCGCCACCGTGCTGGGCTATGTGGCCAACATCGTGACGAATGTCTCCGCAGCTAGGAAGGAGTTTCAAGGTAAAATAAAAACAAACTGTTTCTTTATTTTTCTTCCTTCTTAATCAAATCTGAAGTTGTTGAAGGAGATTCTTACTAAATAAAATTACTTTAAAGGATAAAGGGAAAGCAAAAATTACACAAAGGAAAACTGCAAGTCAGTTAGTATGATGCTCCCTTGCGAGCACATCACATCATAGCAGATTAAATTAATCATGAATGCTGAAAAGAAAAAAAAACTAAATAAAAAGAAAATTTGCAAATTAACTCACCCCCCTCCTTTTTTAAAGGGTATAAAAAACGAAGAAGAATTTCCCAGTGGGAAAATGTGTTTTCTCTTTTTTCGTCTTCCTTGGAATGAACTAGAGTCTCTTTGAATTCACTCTTTCTTTAAATTTTGAGCCTCCTGGTGAAATGAAAAAGAACATCAGCAGCTTCTTCTCTTCACATATTAGGTAGAATACCCGGATAACGTAATTTGGAACAAATATGTATGTCTACTGTGCATACAGAAGTCTGCCACACCAATCTTTCTCTCTAATGTTTGGATAGAAAATTCTTTGCGTGCATGTTATATTGATGCGTAAATTACTCTCCGGCAGAGTTATAGTGAAGAGAACAGTAAACATATGGCTATATGTACATACATATTCATTAGAAAGCTCATCATTTTCAGTCCCGAGCCTTTGGAGGAGGAAGAAAATTTTTGACTGTTGAGCTCCTCCTTCCTCCAATGACTATAATGCTTACAATGAAGAACTTTATTACTATCACACTGAAAAAACATCCATTTCATCTGGAGGATGAGAGAGTACAGCTTTTATATGGAATCCACAAATGAATACGAAAATACCCAATCCATTCGCCTTTTCTTTGTTGATGAGCTCATGCAAACTTTCTGGGTAGGACATAGGCTCCTCCGCAGTGCAGGCAGAATGTTGTCGAAAAACGGAAAAGTTTATGATAGGTTTGGCTCTGATGATGATGGGAAAAGGCATCACATTGCCTAATTCATTCTTGTTTGTTTTCATATAAATAAAAGCGCAAAAAAAGTGTGTGGGAGAAGGAAGGAATACTAAAACACGCACGCACAAATAAGCGCGTCGTCATCACTGAATTAGATTAGAAATATGGATGGAGAGGAAATGCTAGATAATTCCACACCTGGTTGTTATTTACTTTTACCGGAGAGAGGAAAGTGAAAGTCGAGCTAAATCCAGTTATATTTGTATCGCATAAAAGTAAGACATGCAATATGGGATGCAATCATGTAATCTGCATTCCTTTTCACTTTTCACGTTTTTATGATCGGAATCGCACCGGATCACGGAAAACTTCTTCGCTCTTAGGAAATACCTTTAGAAATAGCTATTTTTATGATGGAGCCAGCATGAAATAGTAACTTCTTACGAGACTTGTTTACACAGCATTTACCAAGTGATTGATGAGAAATATAGTTGCATTCACCCTGTAGTTGGTTAAACAGGAAGTGATAAAAAAAGTCTAAGGCTTGTTGTTATGAACCCATTTTCTTTCATGCTATTAGATACGGGCATATTTGTTTTTCTCCAGTAATTTTCTTTCACCGAAGGTTTGGAGCAGACTGTCCTGCTGTTTGAAGGTATTTTGGTGTCATTGCGAGATAAAACTAATGCAAGTAAATTGTAGAAAAAGGATACTTGTCGGTTGTTTTTCCGATGATAATTCACAAATGGCAGTTTTCAAAATTGGCTGTAATTACACTACCCACATGATTCACATTTTCCCGCATTCATTTTTTCCCGTGGAATTAACCATCAGACCTGCCTTGATAATTGTGCAGCTATTGGCTATTTTAATTTATTCGGCGCGTTAGCACTTTTAAACCATACCATATTAAATTGCCGTTCCTCTTCCCTTTCACTACACTTCAGATTTCCCAACCTTTTCTCAGAGTACCCCAAAACATAAGACCACCAACTCAAGAAAAAGTGTGCCTACAATCAACATGCACTCAAATCCAGGTCATAAAGATTGAGAACAAATCATTTGTCAAGTTCACCTCTCTCGCATTCGTTGTGCACATTCAGTACAAGGAAAACAGGCACATTTCAACAATTGAATTGGCACGGCTACACCAACACCACCCACTCTGAAAAGAAAGCCGTACCGTATTACCAGGTACTCTTATTTACACCTGCCAATACACCGGAAATGAGAAAGTGAAAGTAATTCTTTATAATAACTACCCATCCAACAGCAGACCAAAACAAGCGGCATCTCTACGCCAGTGAAAGTGGAGTCTTATTTTTCATACTCCATTCAATACGACATGAAGGTATGAATGAATGAATGATCAAGGATCAATGGAATCGAAGGAGATTTATATTTTTGTCTCGATCCCTTTTAAAACGTCACCCTTCTTGTGTTGTTGTAATGCATTCCTTTTGTGCAGTGAAATAAAAGGGGGCGTTTGTCAAATTGACAACTTCCTCAGATGATCTATTTTCCGCGTTACCCCGATGACAAATTGAACTATCCTTCTTCTGAATGAAGTGGGAGTGGATACACAATAGAAACAATTTACGAGAATGACACACATTCTCTTCAAGAAAAAAAATCCAGCAAGAAAATATCCATCTTATTCGACCCCCTTCCCACGTCATTTTTACCGTCAGTCAAACCAATCATCCATCAACGTGGATCGGTATCGATAACGTTTTCTCCCTGTCAATATTTTCTTTGTGCCCATCTTTTTAATAGGATTCCGGTATCCACAAACACAAACAGTAAACAACTCTGGTTGTTCGTGTTTATTAGTTTCTTCAATTTTTAAATCGATTTACTCATGAGATGAGCCTAATTCATTTTCCCTTCATTTTCATTCCCAGCTCACATGGTAAAACGAATGGGTATAAATCAAAATCTGTGGGAATTGCAGTTCCTTCTAGATAGATTCATCCTATCATCATCATTAATTCAGAAGAAGTAGGTATAAAAAGTAAATTTTTTTCGCAGTCTGTATTTTTCACCACATGTGTTCGAAAAAAAATAAAAAAAATACCTCGTCCTCCTTGCTTGGTGCTTTTGCTCACTCACTCCAAAACCATCTTCTGCTTCATTTTTACTACTCAAGAAAGGCCTTGAGCACAATTTTCTGTCATGTTCTTCATGGAGGGAACTTCTTTGCAGGTAGAAAAGGAATGTTTCAGTTAGTCTCATCCTGTTTTCTCTCCTTCCAAGTAATTTTCCTTTCGGCTCTTTTTTAAACTCATTTTTTTTTAAAGATTTTCACATCGCTCCAGTTTCAGAAGAAGAAGGGCTTCTTATTCCAGAAATCCCAAAGAGAAACGGTTTGTATGCTATAACGGTATTTATCCCTCCCATCCTTCTGCATCTTTCTTAATATATCGTTCTTGTGGAAGCATAAGGGACTCACCCAGAAAAAAAGTGAAAGAATAGTTTTCAAGATATAAATATCTTAAGAAGGAATATCTAGTAGGAAGAAAATTGCTACTTGCGAAAATTTCCTTTTGGCACGAACATAATCTCTATAAATTATTTGTCATGTGGACTCGCTCACTCACTATAACTCTTTTCCCCCAGCTTTTCATTCCGTTTCGGTTCCTTCTTCTCCAGACATGCAAAAATATCCGAAGATTACCCAGCCCATCTTATTCTATCATTATTATATATGGAATAGAGTTATATTTTGAGGGAGAACAAAGAACATTTTATAGCTCCTTACACACCTTCTTATTCTCCCTCCCAATTCCAGGGATGGTAATGGGAAGTTTTGTATGTCCAGGGGAGAATTACGGACCATAGATAATACAGTAATGGCTCACCGAAGGGAAATTGGTTCCTTGTTCTATTTGTTTTATTAAATGGATATAATGGATGTCTGTTTAACAAAAGGAAGGCAAGAAATGGCTTATTTTTCTCTCATCGACGATACGCAAATTATCCTTCTTCAATGTATCCTTTTCTCTCAAGAAGATCCGGTATTGACATGAGAAGGAGGCGTAGCATAACCTTAATTTCCCTGCTCTAAAATTAAGTTGTTTTCCTTAGCAAATTCCCAACTCAAGAAATAGAGTTATATCGGGTGGACACGCTTTTAGAACATTTTTTATTGAGAAATACGAGGTTTTTCGTTTATTCCGTGAATTTTCAATTAGAAACAGAATCCGGTAACGATTTTCATTGAAGTTAATATGAAAGGACAACATTTTTTTAGCCAGAAACAAGCAATCCCTTTTTAACTATGATCTATTTCATAATTTTATTTTTTTAGAACTGTCTGAAATTTTACTGACCACTTTCAGTCCAGCTATAGTTTCATAACAGGAATAGGGCATAAAACCGGCTAGACGGAAATGAATATGAAAGGATACACGTGTGTGTGGTGGTGGGCACTAATAATTAGAAATGAATAATAACTCATTTTATTTTTTTCTCCCTCTCAATCAGTCTTGACTGAGCTGAACAAAGCCATATTACTTTTCCCTGCCGATTTTTTACATTTTTTTAGGCAGGTAAACCCTGCTCTTCTGATGATGAGAAATAATTTGCTTCTGATGACGCATTCTACCTCCTCCCCTGTAATTCCAGGAGTAATCATGTTGTAATTGGATTTCTGATCTGGAAATCCAAAAATAATGATGGCTCCACATGTCTGGCCGAAATGACTGCATGCATGCCATGCATACAAGGGCTCGCAAATTTTTGTTTGCACTGCATTATTATATGTAGCCCATAAAAATTGATCAATGATCATCATCAGCAGAAGGGAAAAAAACTTGCGAAACTGCACCGTGAAATTAACGGTCATTCCTTCTCCTAAAAATAGAATTGCCTACGTAGTTGGATACCATGCAATGGGAATCCCTGTACAGATGTCAGCACTGGCCCCGGCCCATACCGGAAATAAATAATTAGTTCTTGTTTTTTTATATAAGTACGTATTCCGTCTCCACTCGGAGAGAACTTACTATTTGTAGCGTGGCTATTACTATTTTCTGAATACTTTTTATTTCTCTCTTGGTAGCACTCTTAAAAACACGGCTTTCCATTTAAAAACCCATTTCTTCTTAATACCACTTTTGTGATGAAACATGGAACCGCGGAGAAAGTCGGGCATGTTCTATATTCCACTTTCAAAGAAGCTGAATAAAAAAATAGGGTATCTTCTTCTGTATCATCTTTCAGCTCAACTGAATTGGGGGAAAACATATTTGTTTTTGACTTAACTACTCCCAATTCCAGCTTTACAGTTACTTTTATGAAGCCAAAGTTCACATCATTCTTGTTTGGGAATATTGTAAAAAAAAAAAAGTAAAGTAAGGCCATTCTATTTTTACCCCTTCCATGAAAGGCCAAACATTAGTTCCCTCTGATGAACGTTTCCCTTTCTTGGTCTATTTTTAGAAAATAGGAGAAACTACGTATTTATTTACCCAATTTTTTGTTACATTTCCGTAAATTCTATAGCATGCATAGATAGACACAAAAATATAAATATTTTTAACTGCTTTTTTCTTCTCCTTGTTTGTTTACATGAAATGCAAATAAGATGATGTTATTATTATTATGGGATCCAGCCGACCCCGGGGAAGGAAGATGAGTAATGAGGACATACGCAATTCGCAAATGTTACATCATAAAGAGAAACGCTCATTTCTTTTTGAAAATTACAGAACATGAAATGAATATACATACATAACAATGCATTTTATTAGAGGGAGCACACAGAATAGCAACAACATTATCAAGTTCTGCATGTCACAAGAAGCAACAAATTACTTTCTCCTCTAAAAGCAAATAAGAGACAACATTTTTTTTCCTCCGATGTAGCCCATCAACTGAATAACAGTCTTCTTTTTTGGAGAAAGCGGAAATACGAGTCTTATTTTTAGGAGTAGCTCCCATTTAAAAAAAATATTTAAATTGCCATGATAGTTGATACTACGGTTGGGTTTTTTTTCTCGGGAAGGGAGAAGTCCTTATATCGATAGGGTACTTTTCTAACCAGTTCAGTCACCGCTGGGCTCCATGATAATATAGCTCAGTGGAGCTATTTTTTGCTTCAATAGCATTAGCATCATCAGCATCAGCAGCATCATCTCTCTCCAGATATGTTGTTAGTAAGTGGTTCGAGATTCAGCTCAGATTTCCTTGCGTCTTTTCCGGAGAAAGTAGGACAGTGCAGTCGTTTATTGTCACTGTATTTTCCCCATCTCCTCTCATCTCTCTAAATATTTTTGTCATGTAACAAGCTATGTGGCTACTTGGTATATGAGGAGGATTGCAGACATGTCACTGTTAAAATAAACAGTCAAAAACACTATTAACATATCTTGCAGCGTAGAAGACGGTTATAATATTAAATAGTTAATTTT
>JAQGAI010001438.1:0-14732 GCA_034696905.1 Lepidocyrtus violaceus | reverse complement strand
GTCAGATTGCATTTCATCCGTTGGAAGTGCACAAGCATACGCAAGGGTAAAAGGAGAGAGACAAGCAGATCTTCATACTTTCCATATCTAACACTCCATTATACAGCTGAAAAGACAACTCGGATTTATCCTGTCATCCTTTTTCGTTTCTCCTTTCCAGAGGACAAGTTGTCGACCTATTCCCTCTCCTCCGTCTTCTTTTCTTTCCCAGAAGATGCACGTGAATCTGCCATTGCGGCTCCGGCAAAGTGCAAAATTTAAATATAGGTCTATCATCCCGACTCTTGAAGTGAGATATGAGATGATAGTGGATGACGTAAGATTGCGGGAAGAACGATTATCATCGTACGTATGTATGATATTATGTAATGAATGATACTTCAAACAAGCTTCAAGTTTCTCTGAGAGAACATGCTTGCTAATCAGAATCATCAGCTTTGAATACATCTTTCTGCATTATTCACAAAGTGGGCTGGGAAAGCCTGTGCAACACCACCAAACACACTTATAATAGCAGGCAGATATTTCAGTATTTATGAGGAAATGGAATTTTCAGAATGACAGAAAACTTCACAACGATTTTCCATTATTACTTTGCAACTCAACCGGGAAGGGAGTGGCAACTTCACAGATATTATTGGAATACCGCTGACGCATTCTCTTTGTGGTGGTAGCATGCACGTGAGTGAGTATAGATTTCAGTCCTACCTTCCAGCAATTTCGACTGGAGATGCCGAAACCGGAAAGTGACTACGGTTGGAACATAAAACTTTTTCAGCTAATTCTTACTATGTCTTCTCAAGTGGGTAAGTATTTTAGCTCTTGGTCCGCTAGACAAACTTTCATTTCAAACCATTGTAATATGGGTTAGTATATTAATATTGCAGGTTGATATGGACTTACTTTTTTCTACAAAAAAAAGCATTTTAAAGTATGTTATCTAACATCATAAATCTCTTACAACATTAAAAATCAGCTTAAATATCACAAGTGCATCCAGAAAATAAAGGGAGGCCGTAAAATTCTGGGCATGCATTCTTCCGAAAGAACACAAACTATGTCATAGTCATAATACCCATTCAAAAGGTGAAAAGTTCCATTAGCAGCAAAAGTAGGAATTAAAATATTGTCATTGTCATACGAGGATTTGCCAAAAAAAAATCTATTCTATTCCATTGTTTCACTTTTTAGTGCAAACTTTTCTTGTCATTTTGGAAGCTTAAAAGTGTCGAGCAAAGTTATGACATGGCAGAGGGGAAAAATTGTTTGTAAGCAAGTAAGGAAGGAATGCAACAATATTCATGGCTGTAGCCAGACCACCCAAGTACTAAAAACCTTTGCTGTCTGGAATGAGAGTGGAAACCCACACCTTTTTGGCAAGGTAAAACGATAACGATAATCCTAATCCCCTCTCAAAAGGCCAAATTCTAGATACATATCCCACTACAAGCAAGTGGGGGAATAAAAGCCATTCCGCATCTGCTATTACTATTGTATGTTGTTCTATGCTATGTACATCTGGCATAGACGATGCGATGGTTTTGTTTGGTTGGATCGTTTAGTACATAAAAGTCCAACAATTACTTTCTCTTTTTTCCTACTTTATGATTATATAGCAGCAGGGTTGTTCTTAAAGTACTCTTATTTTTTATTTTGGAAAAAAAACATATGGTAAAAAGTGCTTCCCGTGTGATTGTAAACGTAAAGCCTATATACATACTATGAAAAGTTTGTAAGTTTATTTTTCTACAGAAAAAAAGAAAATAGTTTTACTACGGTGGGCATACATCGGCTAAGCGGTCTAATTACATTTATTCATTGGCTTTTTTCTTCTCCTTCGCTGGCTTGTCTTTTAATGCCGTCATAACGGGAGAGTAGCTTTGAATTGAATGGTGAGAGTTTATACTTGAAGGAAAAGTATGGGGTTTTATGAAGGGCTTTCTCTTCATTTACACATTGATTGTGCTGTATTTGCTCCAGACAAAGACAAGAGGCTGGGCTAAGCCAAGTTTGACGTGAAAATGAGAGAAAAATCCTACAGCTTCAAGAATGTCGAAGAAACCTTCACTCGTTCCCGCTCCCCTTAATCGTTCCATAACCATGTATTGGAGTATTATTATACAGCTATTATATAGAGAGACTTTATCCGGGAATGTGATTATGCTATATCTCACTAAATGTGTACTTTCACCGTAAGGAAGATCGCCTTAGTTGGTTGTGCCATGTGATATCCTGTCAAGATCGATTTAACGTGAGGCTTTCCTTCATTTTTCTCTTTTCCCTCACGGTATAATAAAGGACTGGGCTGAATCTTATTATATTATAGTAACCCCATTTGTAGCCGAAGAGGATCATTTAGAGAGAGAGAGCTCCCTTTTTCCAACTAACTTACTAATAACAAAGTTCAACCAACCCTCCTGCTTTCTCCTCTCCTCTTCTACCCTATTACTTACTTTCCCAGTCTTCTTCCCGAAAACTTAACCTTCTCAAATTATACATTTTCCATTCTTTATGATGAAACTGGAATGGAAAGCTTTAGTTTTACTCCTTAAAGCGGTTATAGTCCTTTCTCTTAAAGGCTTACGTCTTCTTTAAACAAAAGGATTCTGAACACTCAAGAGATTACAGACATTCATTTTAAATTCATGATGAAATAAATGGCATTTCAACTAACAGAAATATATCCTTGAATTAAAGTAAAGGCTATCACGCCTACATATTCCCACAGGAGGGAGACGGCGGAGGGAGGGTATAAAGGAAATGACGAGAGATTTTTTTTTCGTTTAAAACAGGCCACATGAGTGGTTTATTGCTTGAAAAACTTCTGTAAATTAAAATACTTGTTCGCTTTTCCCTTTCAATAAAAATCACAATGGCTCACACACTTCATCGCTGAAAGCTGCTGCGGGACTGGTAGTTGGTAGTGTGTGGTAAATATATTTAGTTTGACTTGCTTCCTTTTATATAGTTACGTGGTTGGGTTGTATTAATGGACTGCACTTATCCCGGTGCGGTGGAAAGGAAAAGGTTTTACGTTTGATTGATTGTGGTGGGGTATTTTATATGCATGTTTATCGTCAGCATATCCACTCCACTAGGAATGAATATTCAAGTTTTTTTTCGTGGGGAAAGTTGGTGGATTTACTGCAGCTTCAAATACATGGGTTGGTTCTTTTTTTATTAATGGCTGTCATCACGTAAGAAATTTGTTTTTGGAATTGAGACGGAGTTAGTAATTAAAGGAACGAAATTGAATGAATCCGAAAAAAATGAAATGGTTTTGTAAAGTGTGAACGTATCTTTAGAATTAAAAAAGCTTTCAGCATATGTGGGTGTAATAGTACCTATGTACCTATTCATATTTGGACTGAACCAGTTGACATTAGTACTACGATTGTTTCGATTCAACGTAATCATCGCCGTACACTGTTTACGCTGCGGAACGTAATCCCAACCCCTGCGAAAATACCTACGCACAT
Organism: Lepidocyrtus violaceus; assembly: GCA_034696905.1. NCBI lineage: Eukaryota > Metazoa > Arthropoda > Collembola > Entomobryomorpha > Entomobryidae > Lepidocyrtus > Lepidocyrtus violaceus. The sequence continues at coordinate 11,253 of JAQGAI010001438.1, read as the reverse complement.
ACGAAAAGTTGAGATAATGAAATGGCATAATGTCGTAGCTTACTGTAAAGCTGCCTTATACGAAACAATATTGTTGTGTATTCCTCTGCATTACGGAAGCCGAGTGCGTATTTGCCTACCTTCATGACTTTGACTTTCATCCAATGACTTTTGAACCTATGAAATCTGACCTTGAGGTGATTTTATGGGGACAAAAACAAGCCGGTGTGAACTAAGTTTTGATTTGTCGTAAAAAAACTTGCTTTGTTTGCCAAAAACTAATCAATTTCAGCACTCATGTAATTTCAAAACATTGTCGTTTACTTACCGATCCATCGCGATTGCAACGAGATGAAGGATAGAGGCTGAAAAGTAAGAGAACAAAAAAGTTTTTTTTACATAATATTACTTATATAGTTAAATCATCAAGGTTGACGGTTGATTGGAGATAGTTTAATCAACGAACTTTGCTGCTCTATCTCTGGGGGAAATAACACAAATAACAAACAAACAAAAAGAGTAAAACCGTACACTGTGATGGTTTTTCTCTTTGCAAGAACTACTTTCTATATTTTTCCTGTCCTTTGCTGGATTATTCAACTGAAGGTTGTCATAAAATAAATCCAAGTAGGTAAGAGAGCACATGGTTAGTTTTTTCGAATTAAAAAAAAACAGATTTCTGTTGCTAGTTTAGACATCTTTCAGTTAATTTTGCTAAGAATTTTTATGTTGAAAAGCCTTTTAAAGTAAATGAAAGTCTTGATCGGAATTTTTCCAAAAATGCATGTCATATAAACTATTTGGGATATTTATTGTTACAGGGTCCAACAATTGGATTACGTAGATTCCATTTACCTGTACAGGATAACACATCCGAACTGGTCCAGGTGACACACATCCACTCTCCTAGCATCCATGTTTCAGACACCTGCAAGTGAATTTAAATAGTAAGCATTTTATTTTTAACCTTAATAATTTTAAAGGATGAGTATAACAAGTAAAATATGTACTTTCGGTTCTAGTTTCTGACAAGAGCTATGCATTATCCACACGTACAACGTATCTAATAACTTCACCCAAAATTCGTCATGTAAATATAAATACTTTTAGAAAGCACTATAAATTACGAAACTCAACAACTGGCATACATCTAGCCACAAGAGCTTTCCTTCCTTCCGGAGAGCATAAATTTTGCACTTTGCAAGAGATTTCAACGGATCTAGGGACGTATATGAAGTCAGTGGGACCCATTCATTCCAAACTGTCAGAAGTCGAATGGTACGCTCAAGATTGTACGCTCAAAAACGTAGGAATGCGTATAATTCATGGAGTGCAGCGTACCGTGAGCAAAAATTTCTCCACTGTTTACACGTTCCGTTGTGTATAAAAGCATTATTTAAGTGTCTACAGTAGATATTAAGGCTAGCTTTTAGAATTGTGAAACATGTTCATATTCTAACCAAGTACAACACGGATTCACATGGAACAGCATAAATTGCAAGATGGAACTAAACAAGTTTTTCAGACAGTTGACCAAAAGGATGATATACCAGAACGGAAGGAACGCCATAAGTTATTGGGCCCACATGTGACACCAGTCAATAGTCAAAGCACAGAAGTTTCCCATTTCATACGATTTACTACGCTGACCTTCACGTGGGGGGATTTGTTGGTCGCCATTTTGGTTTGTATAGAATCCAATGTGGTCAAACTTGGTTTTGGTTAACCGGGTTTTTAAGTAATTGTCCACAAACCACATATTATCCAACGAATAATGAGAGCCTACATCATAGTAAGTGGTTACATCTAGTTTTCTCATTTTTCGTTGCGACCAGTGAACAGTAAGAAGCCACGCTCCACGATTAACATTTGTTCCCCTTTTTGGTTCACACTTCACACTCTATCTATTATACACAGTCCATGGGATTTTCCTGTTCTCCTCTCTATGAGATAATCTCTCATCTCACCAAAACCGACTCTAGCATCAAGCATGTCAATATCATATCCCCAAGCGACTTACTGTTCCACATATAAAGTTTTGCAATTTCAGAGTTGTGAACTCTCTTCCCTTCCTAAATATTGCTGTTGTTTACAATGATAAACTTCCTAATAGGATAAAAAAAACGCATTCACAATTCCACTTGAGAGAAATCTAAAGGATCTCTGATTCTCCACAGACTGTATGACGATGACACGATACGATAGCCATAGTAGTACTAGCCAACACTACAATCTCGAGGAGAACAATATATTTCTCCTTCCTCAAACTTGCTCTTCCACGCTCAAATATATTATTTCCCTTTCCCCTCCTGAATTCATGGAATGGTTAGTGCATTTCCTTGTATTTCATCCGTAATCAACTTCCCATCAACTATCTTCCCAACGAAAGGAACTTTCTCGTTTTCCTTTTGTTGTTCATCCCAATTTTTGATGACTAGCTGCTTGTTAGAGGAAGATGATGAGCTGAAGGAGCATTCTCTTTCTTTACGCTATTTATCAAATACACACACATAAGTGTATACTGAAGTAGGTATTTTATCACGTTTTCTTGGTTATGATCTTATAAATCACTTGTCGAGCTGCTCATTCGTCTTTCTTACGCTGTTCCTAGTCAAATGGCAGAGCACCAATTTCAAGGAACTTTGTCCCAAAAGAGTAATTTTCATAACTTATCGATCCCGTTGTGCCTGCTAAATAACTACATAATGCCCTCATCATCATCAATAACAACAATACCCATTATAAGGACTGGTTAAAGAGGTTTGGTGAAGTGGTCTAAGCTACTCGACTCCTCTGAGACTTATCATAATAGTGTATGAACAGACTTTATGATTTACAAAAGCGCAACAGAAGAAGCGGATCTTCGCTAATTTTCCAGTTTTACTCCTTTGCTTTGCGCTAATCTAATACGTTCCTCTTCAAAATGGTCTGCTAATCAACGCACAGTTTTTAAGTAGTTGGTCGTTATCCCCTAATTTCAGTTTAACTAATTATATATAGGCTATATCGTATAGAGTAGGGATGCATCTTATACTTAACTTTGTTTTCGAATTACGAAAAAAAAGGTTCACCCGTTTTCCACGAAAACGCTTATAGTCTTGCTCCTAACTTCTAAACAGTGATAATATGTATAAAAGGGTGTAAACTTTGGAACGACTTTTTGATGAGGTTTTATAGATCATACATCAATGACGACTCATCACATCTATTTACATAGCACTTCACCCTCTAAACAGGAATTTTTTGGAGGTCTACCCAGACGATATTAGCGTTATTTATTGAATGGCGGAGTAGCAAAAGCCGGTTGAATATTACCTTACTGCTGGATTACTTATGAATGGTTAGTTGGTGTAAGCTATACGGCTCCCTTTATTAGCCTGTTTATTAATTTTAATAATAATACAACGCTACACCGTAAACAGTGGAGGGGTAAGTAGTCGTAGCCACTCTTTAACAACATTCCTCATTATTTTCACTTTGAGCAACTTCCAACAAAAAGCCGACATATATTGATTGTCTGCTTACATGAAACCAATTACTTACAGAAGCTCTTCTGTGATTTTTTTTATAGGTTATGCGATGATAACTGCTACTCAGAGCCATAAACTGATCACGCTTTGGCTTGTTCTGGCTAAACTTTAATTTTTCCTTTGATACAAACTGTAACAGATGCCTATATACAAAAGCACGGACTATCATCATAAGTGGCTAAACTGAACTGTAATCGTTTGAAACGTATTGGATTGGAATGGTTGGGACGGGAAGAATAAGAAGCATGATATGAAAAACGAGAGTTTTGAGAAATCCGTACTTTCTTCCACCCAAATTTCCTTACATTAAAACTGTACAAAGGAGGGAGAAAGATCAAAGAGTGGGCGTAAAAGGTTTAACTGGCAATTTCAATTGCCTCGCTCTCTCTGCGCTTATGATGAAATCTCTTTACCATACTCTACTGTTTCATTCAGCGTATTTTCTTTTAGCATTTCTACATCCTCCCGATTTCCAAAGAATCGAACAAGAGAACAGCGTATTATGAACTAAGGAAACACATGTTTGACACGGTCTACCGTATCGTTAGACAATGTGCAGTTATGAGGGCATAAATTTTGGGAAGGAAATCTGAGCACACCTGCGCTTTCCTTAGTTGGAGTTTATGGGAAAATATATAATATTTATAATAAATAGTCCCATGTGTCCTATATTCATTCAGTTTACTATAATACTAAAACGTTACCGTTAATGTTGACAATTTTTTTTATATTTATGCAAAGCTGTCGACAGATGGATTTTCTTTTATGTGGTGTCTTTTATTGGGAAGTGGAAATCATAATGACTTGGAGAAAGTCATCAAATTTTCTCCAAGTTAATAAGCATGCGGCGAAAGGAATTCATCAAAGGAAAAGAAGGATTTAATTTTATGGAAGTCACAAGAAGAGGAAACTAAACTAAACAGTGGGATTTGAAGTTTTAACGCTATTTTCACTTTCACAGCGGGGGAGATTTTTCAACACTGCCAACGATTTCATCACACATACTCAAACGTATAGTTCTATATCCTTCAAAACAGTTTCCTCGCTGTTTAATGTGTTATCAATTTCTCAGAGTGGGTTTGTGTGAGGGAGGAAGTCTCCCAAGCTATCATATAAGGAGGGAAGGACAAAAGGGCTCATGCATAAACATGAGCTTCCTCGGCTTGCCCGTGTTTTCCGTTCTCATCTGACTCAATTGACGTGACGATGTTGATCCTTGGATTGGTGAAGGGGGAAGGAGGGTGGACGGAGTGAAAAGAAAACGCAAAGACATCTTAAAGTTTTTTTTACAGCTCGGGAGTTGAGTAAGTAATAATATATGACATTTTCTGAGCCGTTCTCACTCACTTCTCTGGCGAGATTGACGATACGATAAAGGAAGGGAAAGAGAAAGTGCGGCTTGGCTGGGTTGTCGTTGTCGCAGCGTGGAAGACGATATATGAACCAGAAAAACACGTCAAGAGATGAGGTTAAGTACACAAAATGGAAGTAAATGGAATAAAAAGCGCCGCACAGACAACCGCACCAGTGTTTTCCTGGTTGCACGAATTGGGAAACATGTAATATAAGGAGGAATAAAAGGGAAAGGAAGGAGATTGAAAATGTGTGTGTGGTGAAAGATGTGGTTTCCCTATCGTGCTGGAAAATACTTTTATATTATTGTTTCTGGCTGTTGCGCTATTTCCTTATATAGGTAAGCATGTTGAAGTTCTATTTATTCTTTCCAGCTCATGCATTCCCTTCATGACAATGATTACGAGGTCGAAATATGACTACTGACTATATGTACATGCATCTTACTACTATACTATGCAGGTTATTTATGCTCACCTCATATACAGCTCCAAGCGGCATAACCAGGCAGGCTACCATTAAGTCTGCTACCGCCAATGATAGGATGAGATAGTTGGCCACGCTATGTAAATTTCTAAAAAAAAATGGAGAAACAATCTATGAAGCTATTTGTTATATTGGTAAGGTAGGTTGTTGCAGCGGAGAAAGTCTACGTAGGTTCAAATAGCAAAAAAAAACTTTTCTAACAGCAAAAGGTCTCATTTTCGACAACACTTTTTTTCGGCACAAACTAAATCACGACTCTTCACCTCGACTTTCTCCATGCGTTGGAAGGGATAATTCAAGTAGTGTACATACCTTTCCATCCATATTGCAGCAAGTACGAACACGTTTCCTGGAAAAAGAAAAAAGAAAGCACTTTGTCAAGACATGATGAAGTAAAAGTGAATCCAAAATTCCATCATCATTGTTACACCCATTTTTTGAATCGTACGTCAGCATTGAATAGGGCATGTTTGTTTCTTGGAATTCATAACATATGATTATGTACCAGTGCAGTCATGTGAGTCGATCATACAGAGATGTTTACACTTAAGGGGTTAAATATTAAATTGGTTTCGTTTAATACAGCGATACAAACATATTTACAATTATGAACATATTGAACTGCGTATTTGGTAAAGTAATTCCCTTTCATCTTTTCACTTCAAATTTTAACATATTCTTCAAGAATAAATGACTTTCCTTTAATAAATAAAAATAAAACCCTCCAAATCGAAGTTTATAAAAAGATACGCAATTATATCAGTCAACAGAGTAGCTTATCTTTTCTCAAGACGCGACTAAAGATTGCAGATGTGTTTTTGAGATGAAACGAAGCAATAAATGACAGGACACGACATCTTCACTTTAGTTTCATGCACAGAAAGCAACAATGTTTTGGAAGGAGGCATGTCCTGTCCTCGAAATTCTTGGAGGGCTGTCATAAAATATGGGAAAATAGCTTTAAATGAAAGATTTCTAATATTACGTTTCATACTTTGATAATGGAAAGGTTTAACCTTTAAGGTTAAATGTTTTTTTCCAGAGATGCGTCAGACGGAATCGCTGGAAGTTGTAGCAAGTACCTATGTGCAGTGGAGGGATGGGAAATTCAAAAACGAAATGCAATCTTTTGATTTTGAAGTTCGGATATTATTTTTTCAAGTTCCTGCCTACATTTTTGATGATAAAGTACTTGGAATAAATCTGTATTATCTTATCATGTGCAACAATACATACATTTCGGCTTATATTCACCTTCGGTTTCAATATTTTGACTGAAACACGCTGGTAGAAAGTCAAGACTAATAATATAGAAAGTCGGCAAAGGATTGTATAAATAGATATATCCAATCCAAGTGAAAGGATGACTCAACGCAATTTAGGGAATAGGTATGTATGATATGATAACAGTTAAACATGCGTGCCTACACACATACAACAAAATCTTGACTGGAACGACTTTCCTAATCTCCCCTTCCATAAATCTTACTTAGAACAGCTCCTTATTGCATAAATATTTCGCAATACATTTTATTGGCGGAGAAAACTATGAATAGTAAAATGGGCCGAGTCAGCCAACCCAACCAACCGTCGATTTATGAAAATATGTTTGCTTATGGATACAATGAGAATGCTCTTTGATCCCTTTCAAGTAAAACGATTCGACTTTCTCTCCAATCACGAGGATGAAAAAGGAGAAGAAAAAAGCACAGGAAGTAGAAGTAAACAAACCCAGTATAGGGAATGTAGACATATGGCATATATATATAGGGTTACTTTTGCCCTCTAAACTATCAGCATCAACATCCTCAATCTGTTAGATTTTTTCTCTCCTTTTCCGTACTATAAACAAAAGCAAAATGTACAGACAGCCATTTCCCGTTCAAAAAGAAAAGAGCAAAAAAGGCAAGCAAAGGAAAGATGAAATAAAAGGGAAGAAGGTGAAAGTTTTGTTTGCAATATTATATGGGATCAGTGATACGTACTAAAAACGAGTAAAAGTTAAAAGGGAAACGAGAGGGAAAGGAGGAGAAAGGTGTTGTCGGCGTTGGTGGTGAACTGCTAGTTCCAGTTATTGGAGGATCGAAGAAGACCAGACTACTCAGCAAACAAAACGATATTCCAAAGTATTTTTTCTCATTTCCTAATGGAGCACCAAAGTGAAAACCTGGCTGTCCGATAACATTCATTGTGCTGTTGTAAGTATGTAGTTATTTTAATGCGAATCATTCTCTTCCTTCTCTCCATTTTCTACATCCCAACAGTATTTACTGTACGTGCACATCACATATTATAGGTTTATTTATTTTTTTGTTATTGCTCGTTTTTCTTCAAAACATTGACTGTTGTTGTAGGGAAGATGAAGGAGGAAGTGTTTTGGATGTAACTTAAGAAGTTTTCAACCGCATTTACAATTTAGCCTATACAAATAAATACCCCTTTTCTCCCAATTTTACGTACTGTTATATGTATTATTGCTTTAAGGAGAGTCACAAACAAGCTGTAAGCTGTAAACAAACTTTTGGTGCATATGCCTACGTTAAGAAAGTTCTTTGCTTTGCTGTGCTAAACTTTCTCCGCTTTCTCTTTTCATGCATTTCGTATTGGGTTTGGAGAAAGAAATGCAAGCGGAGCATTTAAAACAAGGAATCATCCTGCCTTTAACATTTAACACATACCTAGACAGATATCCTGCCTATTCCGCATTATTTACCCAATCCCTCATCCTTACAAAATTACACAGTCGAATGCACAATTCTGCTTTATTTTATTCCATCTCATACCTCATATATCTTGACATGGTATATTTATTTAACATTTGCTGAACTGAACTAGTCTATGCTTATAGACTTTAATCAGGGAAAAGTGAATCAACACACTAAAAGCCAAAGAAAACATTTAGGTACTGCGAGTATTTGATGATAAAATATAGGAAGGTATCTTATTCTGTAAGATTAAAAAAGAGGCAAACGGATATAGTGGGCTAAAGCAAATATTTTAAGGTTCGATAAAGGGCCAATAGTAATAGTAATGCTACACTTTCTGTCTGTTTCTGTCTACATGTCTGTTTGAACAATTATGCTTATCGTCATATTTGCTTTCACTTCTTCTACTTTTTCCAGCTGTGCACAAATTACATAATCAAATCACATATCAAATTATTGATATGCATAAGGATATGATGTAAATTCTCGAATCATTAATCAGGAGTAAATCACTGCCCCTAAAACGGACGTTTAAAAAAATTAAATTAAATTTACACGCTGCAGAAGAAAAGGGAGATAGATTTGTAATATGGGTTACTTCTTTGTGAACCGTGAACAGTGGCTTCTGTTCAAAGTTGCTTGTCTCAAACACCTAAATTTTAAGGCTCTACCGTACTGCTGTGCAAGTAAAACAAGCAGTTAGTCAAGTTTTTTTAATTAAGTTCAGAGAGAGTTCTAGCTATTTATATTAATCTTCTTCAACATAGGAGACTCCGCTTTTGAAACAGTTTAAAGATACAGCCAGCTAGCTACCTGATTTCCAAGGAAAGAGATACAATATAACAAAGCCGGCTACGGCACTGTGTAGAAAGCAAAAGTTTGACAAGAGTAGAGGACATTGGACACTTTGATATTCAACGGAGTTTGAAGTAATTAAGGGTTATTTATTGTCCCCGTTTAGGAAAACTGAGACGAGATCAGACGGTAGAGACGCATCAACCTTTCTGATTATGCCCAGCCAGCATACTACAGTATTTTCTACCGAAACATGACTAGGTAGTTGCTTTTTTTTGTCAAACAAAAAGTGACTAAAATCAGAAGGGTGCGAATTTTATTAGATTTAATAATATACAAAAATAATTGAAACATTTAGCCAATAGGGAAGTTTTGAAGGTTGACAGTCAACTTCGGGTGAAGCCATTTTTTTGGGTCAATAGTTTTAAAATTAGAACAAAACTATCGACTCTTCCATTTTCTCCAAAGTGTAGGTATACATGCCTTGTTTGCTTAAACTATAGTTTAACCTTTTAAGCCGCTTTAAAAAGTTTGAATGGGAAACACATCCAGAAACAAGGAAGTCAAAAAGGATTCCCTGCTACAGCATCGCAAACTACTAATACAGATCTTAAAGCATTATTCCTCGTCCATGGTGCAGTCATCCATTAATCCATTGCATGCCCTCCCAGCTTTTTCTCAAAATTACAATGAAATGTTTTTAAAACAGGGGAACGCCATTTGCCTTGAAGGAGAGACAAAAGGTAAAAAGTAAAAAAGCAAGGTAAAAACTAGCTCCCATAATAATACCATCCCACACATTCATCCACTTTCTCTTCAGCTTTCACTACAGTATTGTCTTTAGAGTTAGTTTTTTTGCATAGTAAATCTTTCTTGAGTTGAGTTTATCAAGACAGAGGAGAAAATAAAGTTTGAAGGAGTGTATTAGGCGATGCATATGAACTATTGGGCTAGCGTTTTTCTTCCCGGTAGCTATTTCCTTGAGTCTAGTCAAACGAGGGGCAAGAAAGAGGTGTACCACTCTCCTATACACATCCACTTCACTTTCCTTTTTTCTTAAAGTTGTTGCTCATTTCAATTTCATCTATGAAAAGGAATGACTGCTCACCATCTTGTCTTCAGAGCTACATAATATATCGTTACATGTTATACAATGTTCGCAGACATGTGAGAGAGGAAGTCAAGGCGAATACTTAAATTGAAGAATGGGAGGGAAAGCGCAGCAGTCTCCACTTTAATCGAACTGTTCTGTGGATGAAAAGAAGTTGTGTTATTGAAGGAGAAGTACTTTATTTTCGCAAAAGTTTGGATTTTTGGTGACTGGTTCACAGAATATTAGTACATAGTAAGAAAAGGAATGGAAGGATTATAAAGACCGAAGCCAGACAATTTAGTAGCTAGCATGTTGGAAGTAGCACATGCATGCATGTTTATGAACATAAACATTGACATTTTCACCACTTTTGTTGTAATCGGTTGGAGATGAGATAAGATATCGTCTGTTAAGAATGTAGTCCGATGACCCTTTCAAAGCTACTTAACAAGTCCGAAGTTAACTGAGTAGATAGTGTACACCCATAAACAGCATAATAAAACAGCATAGCAGTAGCCATTCCACATATATATTTTCCAGTAAACGCTGAAGGGGTTAAAGGCATTGACTACTAGAAAAAAAGTTTTGCTCCGAATTGTCGATGATAATTCAAGAGAGGAGATCTTGCTCAGATATGAGAAAAATGCGCCCAAGGTGGGTTTCCACATAGTAGGGAGGGAAATGAGAAAACGGAAGGCCTTATGTGCAATATTGAGTAATTGTATTGAAACTATGCCAGAAAAGGATGCTGAAATGGGAAAGGCCATCCACATACCTACCAACCCTTTTCATTGGAGGCAATAAAAGGATTTGAATAAGAATGGGATGCTCCTTTTTGCTGTGCATGAAACTAAAAGACCAAAACATCGTTTGGATTGGTATTAGCATTTTTACTCTTGGCTTCAATCTCATTAGGGCATCCCTCCTGAATTTAAGCTCTGTGTGTTATGGTGGCGGAATATAGCTATGCAAAGTGAACGGTGCTTGTAAAAAAGCCAACGTCGAATCTTCATTGGGACAGGGAGACTTGCTAACGTCGAAGATCTGGAAAATTTCAATACTGACATATTTAGGGTCGTGTGCTGCAAAAAAACCTTTCTCCTATGACTATAAATGTAGGTGTATATCTTCTACGGGGGAAAAACAATTCTCTTCATACGAATAGATGTCGAAGTCTAAAGTACTATTACGTCAATATGTGTAGTTTCCAACTTAGGTGTGTATTTTTATTTACTAAACCAGTGCCGCAAGCGGTGTACACAGAGAGTGACGAGATTCTCTTTTGGGAAATAGAGCACCGCAAGCGGTATAC
>JAQGAI010001437.1:0-14738 GCA_034696905.1 Lepidocyrtus violaceus | reverse complement strand
AAAAGCAAAAGAGATATATTGAAGTAAGGTGCAATATTCTATCATCGCAGCAGGAGCCCATGTCCTTGTCTTCCGTAAAGGTGATGGAGATAAAGGTCCACATATGCAAGTAGTTCGGGGAGAAAGTATGTAGCCCATAAAAAAGGAAAGTCACCTCCCAGCCGGTGTTTTTGTCTACTTTAAGAACTCTCTCTCCGTAGATAAAAATATGCTCAATACAGAATATATATGTGACCAAACTTTCCCAATATTTCAAGTTTTTTTTCTTCAAAACTAGAATCAGTGAAGAATGGCAGGAAAGGAACCGGAGGAACGGGCGAAAGCAAACGAGAGAGAGACAGCAAAATGAGATTTTTATTTATGGCGAACCGCAATAAAAATAAAGCCCTTCCTTTCACAACTCCTTTCCTTTTTTCTACACATTCCATTCCACTTTTCTCCAAGAAAAAGAAAAGGGGAGAAAATCCTCAGTAAACATAACACATTCCAATAACATTTTAAAAAATAAGAAGAAAAAATATATATCCGGACGACAATATTATCTTGAGTCACGTCCATTCCCTTTCCTTTCTCTTAAGTTATATATCTCAAGCCCAGAAGTGGGTGTGGAGGTCCTGTCAGAAACACGTTGCTCATCTTCTTTGCCCTCCCTCACGCACCACGGCACCCATATACACCCAACCCAAAAACTATCCCGTGTGGCGGTGCTACGCTGGTGATAAGTGATACCGTCATAATAATAATCAGGGAGCTGGGCAGAAAAATAACCGGAAGGAGTGATTTTGAAGCTCTGAAGATTTATGTCCTGCTTTAAATATATTTAGGTACCAACCAAATAATCAACTTCATCTTGGAAGAAAGGCTTTGAAGGAAGCAATATAATTTTCTCAGCCAACTCCATTGTAGAGTCCATTCCAGCTTGTAATTTTCCTTTCTTTATTGATCGATTATTAGATGGATTGGTTTAGATGAAAAGAATTGATGTCGTTGGCTTTGGCTTCCAGGAAGGAATTGGATATTCTAGTGTGTAGCTGTGGCAGTGGCTCTCTCACTTCTCATTACAGTTTTTTTACCCGTTCGGTTCTCTCTTTTTCAAACACCACCGAAATTTTCTCATTCTTCTTAAAAGAGTCCTCTTCATAATGACTGGCCGTAGTAGACTCCCCGATTAAGATGAATTATAGATCAGTGCCTGGAATCTAGTAAATAGGGTTAGCACAGCGGGACCACTCCTCAGGCATCATTAGAAGGACCCCAGCTGTCAGCCCTGGAACTTGGAGGAATTCATTAGAAGAATGATATGTTATTACTGGAGAGTGTGTATGGGAATGAACATGTATCATAATGTCCACATGTGGCCGAATTTTTTCCCAGGGCTTTGCGAAAAAATTAAGCGAGGGTGAAGGAATGAAGTAATCTATTCTGGACTGGAAAAGATAGAGAAAAAAATACTCCAGTCATTCTTTTTGAAGCATTATTATTGATGGGTAAATTATGTAGGATGGCAGCGTATTTACTTTCGGAATAAGAAGAAGAAAAAATAGTAATTTTGCGGGTGTCTAGGTGGCCATACCCCATCAAGCTCTAGATAACTATTAGCTTAATGTTTCGGCTAAAAACTTATCAAGATAATTGAGATCCCTGCAGAAGGTCCTCGGAGGGGTCATAGTACTTTAAGAAATTAAAGCTGCGCTAGAGCATAATCAAAATACGAATTTTTGGACACTTACACACTTGTTCCAAGCAGATAACTGTCCCAGTCTTGACCATCCTACAAAATTGCTCCTCCATTGCTAACGGTCGTTGCTTAAAAAAGCGCAATTGTGTTTTCCTCTTTCATACTTATTAATCCATTTCGTACAAACAAAATATAATTATAAGAGCAACTTTAACAGAAAAGAGTACAAAAAAGAAGAATAAGTAATTTGAGATCACATACTCCTAATACAATGCATATGACAAACCTTCAATCTGGCTAACCGTTCATTCAGATCTAATGTAATGCTTCTTTATGGAAGGAAATATATCCGCTTGCATCCTCTAAGATTGCATCATAATTCCTTAAGGGGTTTTGTAATACTTTTTATTATTATACATATGTCTGATTGTGTGAGTGAGAACAAGAAGCCAACGACAAAGCGTAAGGCTGGTGGCATGGTACTGCCATCCCTTTTTAGTTATTTTTTCTCTGGCTTGCTCCATCGTTCATGTGCAAAGTAATAAATAGGTTGATGGTGACGGTGAGATCGAGTACCATCTGGCTTTATGTCATCAGTCCTCTCCAATAACTACTCTGATCAGAGAGCTTCAAGCTATATACAATTCCTCTAGCTGTGGTGGAAGTGGAAGTGAAACCCCGTCTGAATTCTCAAAATCGCCATTCCCTTTTTTCTCCACTCGCCGTTTTCTCTTTCTCTTTCTGTAGAAAAAAAAGAATAACAAGGAACGGCACTTTTTTCCTTCTCCCTCTTCTATCAAAAATTGGAAATTGGATATGGACTGTTGGTTGCTTCAGGGCATTCATTCATTCAATCTTCCCTTTTCATTCCCTTTGACCATTGTCGTCCTCTCCGTACATACTCCATGCTTTTGGCAACGGGACACATTATTTCCCCTCTTCCTCCAAAAAAATTCTCTTGTTCTGCATCAGCAACAATAAGATGGAGGAAACAAGAGGAAGGAAGAAGGAATGAATGAGTAGGTGATGGAGATGGTATAGTTGTTGGTTGAATTGGTGGAAAGACTCACTTTGAGAGCCATTTGTCGCGTGCTTCCTCAACCGCACGTTTCTCATCTCAGCCCATGCCTGGGAGAGAGCAAGAGAGTAATAAAGCTAACGACTAACAAGAAGAAGAAGAAGCACTTCCTTGTCTCCCTCCCTCTAAAGCTCTGTCTCTTTTGTCCTTTCTCTCTCTTCCTTATTTATAACCTTCAGAGTAGAAAGAATAACAATGAATGGAATGAATGTGTTCGTGTTTGCCTCTGCCTGCCTGCGTAAACACCTCATCAGCAGGAGCACAACTAGCGGAATAAAAGGACGGCAGCGATTCCAATAATGCGTACTGGACATATAATAAATACATTTAGATTGGATACCCTCTTCTGACTTCATGTCTTCCGAAGGAAACTTCTTTTCCTTCTTATAAAAAGTGAAAAAGAAGAATGGGTGAAGCATCACAAAAGGGAAATGTTTGCTTTTTTCTCGCTGTAAAAACATTGCAGGAGAGGAAGAGTGGCGGATTGATCAATGACCCTATATTGCTTTTTATTTCTTTTGACTGCTCTCCTTCATTTCATTATGGTTATCACCATTGTGCCATGCTTAGAGCTATTAGTTTGCGTAGTACTTGAAATTGGCTGAAGAAGAAAAAAATCATCCAGTCTGGATTGAACACAACTTCATTTTAATTTTGATGAAAGAGGAGGTCCCTGCAAATAGGCAAGAGTAGTTTACCCCAATATTGCAAAATCGACATCAAAACCAATTTTTTTCTCAATGCATGTCGGTATTCATTCATCAATATCAATATTAGGGATTTATTATTCATCTATTCAAGCTGGGGAAAATATTTTAAAGATAGCAGTCCTAATGCAGGCACGTACGCATGTAGTATTTTTTATTTGAGCTCTACATCCCTCCCCATACTCCATAAAAACTGTTGGCCCTTCTCTTTTTCCATGATTGAAACCAATTATTCCGGTAAAATAAGTCATCTCATCATCATCCTAATTATTATTTTTTTTTGTAGATCATTAACCATATTTTATCCCTTTAATGGGGAGCAGACAATGCCAAAATGTATTATTCTAAAATGCTAAGTAGCCGGGTATTAAAGGCTTCAGTTTATTCAACCATTCATTCATTCATTCAATCATCAAATGAGGGAAGTGTGATGGTGATGACAAGACCGTTGTTCATAGTGGTCGGTGGTGGTCTGTCTGGTCTATCTTTTCTGTGTATTTATAACGGAGTGTGTGGAGCCAGTTGGCTAATAACCTTCCCCTGTTGAGCGTGCCAGTTTCCTCCTCCAGCAGTCTTTTCAACCCTGGCGGATTTTTTAAACACCGTTCTCAATTCAGTTGAACACTCATCAGCTCACCACTTTTGTTCCCTCAGCCTCCATAGCTTGATTGCTCATCCTTTTTAAAATCCAAAAAGCCAACTGGAAAGGTAATGCAATCAACATCCTCATCATTCATACATTATATTATTTTATTATGATGACTTGCTTTCCCGTCCCTATCATCACAAACTCATCTCTTCCCATTCAAAAGCCATTTTCATGTTGGGAGAAAGGATGTTGGTACCGTACACAAGCTTAAAAAGCTAATTCGTCATCCCATCATCATCCCCTTTTTCCCAAAATGAGTTTAAATGAATGAAAATGAAATGGACTAACAAATGAAATGAGTATGTACAGCGGACCAACAACCGCTGCACTGTGGCTGCTATGCTGCTGCTGCTCCCAATGTCCCAATCTCTCATCTTCCTTCCATCCTCTTACCCAGCAGCATTTCACTCAACCACCACTGCCTGCCTACCACCCACCCCGTGCACGTGAATCATGCATTAAGCTTGTAAATTTAATTTTGATTTTGTAACTCTATCTATTCATACATCTCGCTTCACTGCCTCAAACTATACAGTTTTCCCTAATTTTTCAAACGAAATGGGCCCACTCTCCTTCTGTTGACTTTTAAATGACAACTATCCAACAAAAACATAATATGAGCTTTGTAAGCACAAGATGAGCAACTATGGACGGACATATAAATAGCTCCCCTCCTCCTCCTCTTTGTCTTTTTGTTGGTTTGGCTAACTCTCTCCCGCAATTAGCAAGTATTACGACATTTTACATTCAGCATAATATATTTTTGGAGTTGGAGACAAAAGCGCATTATATAACTATTATAAGTACTCCCTTTGTCGTAGTAAATTACCATGTTGGTCAATTTCTCGTGAAGGTTACATCTATCAAAAATAAGTGGTTCTCCACTCTCCAGAGTCTCTCACTCCACTATCCTAGCATTCTATTCCACCACCACCGCATTTATCCCTAGGCAATCCGGTGCCACTAAGAACAAACTTGAGTGACAACAGTTTAGGTCATGCAATAGAAACGAGTAGAAAAATGCAACGCAAAGTGTTGTCTGCCCCAGCCAGACTGCTTTCAACTGTAGCCATTGAATTGTGAATTGCGTGTACACATATGCCAGACTATATTACGAGTAAAAACATTTTTTAAAATATGAAAGTTGACATTTCAGAAGGAAAATAGATTTTAGCATTTCGTTCCCTCCAACGAAATTGTTATATATAGCGATTTAACTACGTGAACCGTCAATCATGTCTGAAACCGTATTATCATCCTCACGGAGCGTGAAACCTATGTATGGACTCTAAAAACGGGACTCGGGGTAGGCAAGTCACATATGTCATGTGTGGTCTTGCTAATCATAAGGACACGCGAATATCCTCTTGGTCTCCGCATCCACCAAGAAAAAAAATACATGAAACTCGGGTTCTGTGTATGTAGCCAAGCCGTCTGCTGACTGCTGTAATATTTTGTGTTCTCAATTCCCTCTGTGAAATGGAATGAATGTCATGTCATAATGATGATGATGATGGTAATGACAGTCATGTTAGGCAATCCGAGGCAAGTTGGAGTAGCCAGTGCCATGCCAGTTGTTGCTTGCCTCCGTGTCCTGGCATTCATTTTTTTTCCTGACGGGATATGAATATGACTGATTGATTGCGAGTGAACTCGTGCTAGTGCTAAAACAATAGAGCTGTGTCCTTTAGCCTTGTCCTCCTCGGCTGTGATGCGAGCATGAAGGACATCCTATTCTAATGTGAACGCAAACGCACATATTATTTAATTCCTTCTGACATTTTCGCTGTCCATTGTACCATCCTTGCTCGTGAACATGGACATGAACATGAGCAAGCCTACACAGAGAAAAATGAGAAAAGAACGAAATTAAAAAGTCATTTTGACACAAAACTGCTGAAAAACTGCTGTCATGGATGGGGTCTTTTCTTTGCTTCCTTCCTGTATTTTCTATCTGACTCATTCCGACCGAAAGTCCCACTTTACCATCAAAAGAGATTGGGGAGACGAATGGGATGAATTTTGGTGTTGTGACTTTTTCCAACAAGCCCATGAGCAATTTCAATTCGTCACGGTGGACAAAAAGCTATTATCATAAGTATAGAAATAGTTGTACATTAGCAGGAAATGACAAGAAAAATAAACCATAAGGGCAGTCAAAAGGATAAAAAGTAATCTAAACCCAAAAATATTTTATGATGAATGTATCATTTTCATCATCATTGTCCGATCCTCTCCTGCCATGTCGCCAATAATAAAAGGATGTTGACAAATTCAACAACAAAACATCGACACATGGGTCGTGTAAAAAATGGCGGAGACGTAAAGTGAACTAAAACGAATATGAAAACTTAAAAAAAGCAACCTTGTTGATAACTTCGATGAGTCAAGTACGTCGAATTAATTGTATGACCACCGTAACGAAGTCGTATTTCCAGCTGTATAAAAGCAATTAGCTGCATTCTAATATGGATAATGATTTACACCTACGCGGACCCGTAAATACTTTTCATAAGTAAAAGGATTCATTTGGTGGATGAGGATGGATGGCTTCCAGTCAGTCTCCATTTATGCTTTGGTCTGGTCTTCATCCAGATTCCTTCCAGTTCAATTTCTGCTAATTATATTCGGTATTTACGTATATATTGTAGGTACATATATGTACAATACAATCAGCCGTTTCAGCATACCTAGTTCCTTTTGATTCGACAACTGGGTAAGTTATGATGACAGCTATTTCAACATTTTTTTAACCTTCATATTTATGCATTGTTTTGTTGTTGCGGGGGTTGAAAAAGCAGGGGTAGATTCATTACGATTACTTTTTACAGTTGTTTCCAGTTATTATGGCCCATTTGGAATAATGCACCATCACCGTCATCATTCCGTGGATGAAAGATCTCTTTACAGATACTATCGTGCATTTTCCTTCATCTACAAACTAAAAACAATTTGCTTGTTTTTTATTGAACCAGCCAGCTTCTCAGATAAGATATTATTGCTTCTTATTACAGTCAATGATAATATCAGAAGGGAAAGGAGGTAGTTTGTTTGGTAGGAGGATTGCATTGCATCTGCTTTATTATGAATTCACCCCCGCCCGACCCTATCCCAAAAATAAAATGCATTTTTTGCTTTATTCACTTACAGAAAACTGACTTTAAGCCCTAATGCAAGTACAAGCATAGTAAATCGCATTGTGTATGCCATTTTATTGTGTAGAGATAAATGGGGAAGTGTGGAAGAGATAAAAATCCATTTTGTACTTACTCCTGCCCTTCTCTCCAACCTGGAAGGCTGAATCATTTCTTTATGGAAATCAAGTCGAAAAAATATGGGGACAGGGGAGAGGGGGTATAAAAAGGCAAGGAAAAATTATGTTTTCCAGTTTACGGAGAGAACTTATGGATGATGCATTGCAGCAATATCGGTGTTTGATCATGCACCACTGAGCTGGAGATTATGAGCCGGAATAGCAGGGCTGATGATGATGCGATACCGAGATGCTCTAGTTGTTTGTTGAACGCGGAAGCACTTTCCCTTTCCTACTTTCCAACTGTCTATACTTATCTAATGCTATTATTTAGGCATATTATTTACCATTTTTATTTAGTAAGATTGTACGGATTCAGTTTCAATTGTGGAGGGAAGAAAAAAGAAACTAATGTTCGGTTCAGTTTTTTTTTCTTTTGGAGGTTTTCCATGCTTGTCTGATTCATTCTCATCCAGGATTGGAACGGGAAGGATGATCTTCATGCGTACAGTCATAATCATCATATCATCCCTTGTCAATTTGGCTCCCTGCTTGACTTACACAAAAGGGAAAACATGGAAATTGTAGACATACTCTCAGCCAGTCAATAGTTGGAAAGGACAAGAGTACGATAAACAGGAAGAAAGTCGTTCCACTAAAAGAAAATGGGGAGAAATAGAGAGTGAGACGGGGAGGGAGGGGGAGGTCGGTAGTTTTTGTCAGAAATTGGAGGAAATGGTGTGTACATGGATTTTGTGTCATCCCATTGCATATTGATACTCTTCCAAAAACTGAGACAGAGTCCTAGTTGCAACAGAATAGATGCATGTTCGTGTACAACCATTTGCTCTTACTTATCATTTGCTGTAGTCAGAAAAATGGTGTTGTCAATCCATATTTTGAAGTCATGAAGTTGCTCCCTGTACCCTCATCTCACCCTTAGGTAATGTCAATGATGTTACGTATAGTGGTAACTTGCCTAATTCATTTTAGGTGTAATGTGCTTCAAATCACTTACCAAATACAGCAGTAGCAAACACAATTATCACGCATCATTTTTTATTACCTATTTTTTTTGATAATCAAGGGTCACAAAAGTTTGTAAATATTATTACTTTCTGCTAATTTGAGCTTGCTTTGTAAATTGCACATTGTTGGATAAGCTGAATACAATTTTTGTATTTTATAACACTTTGAGTTGGGATACGACATTTTACTAATTTTCTCAAAATAAAAATAGTACCAAAGTCGCAACATTTAGAAAGCAATGGAAAGGAAGCTTTATTTTCCCATTCCTTCTAATAATGCACACCCAGAAATTTTCGCTTTCCCTTCACAAGGCTGAAATAAGATGACAGTATAAACTTATCAATAATAAACACGACGAGTCCAGTTATCTTCCATAAAAAATACTTTTCCAGCAAACAAGAAAGCATGTGGAAAAGTCCCCTACACCCGACTCCCATTCATTTTCTATTCAACGGCCTTACGTTTAAATTCAAATTTCCGTTCATTCGCCACCCAGCTCATCATTTACTTTCTTCACACATGCAAGCAAAAATGATTATGCGTGGTTTCGATTTTCTGGAAACAAGCCCTGTACAAAAAAGGCAGGCTATTTTTTGCATGAATATTTTATCAATTTACCTAACCATCCATTGTGTAATATGGGAAGCGCTACGCTGCTGTTGTTGAATAAACACGTTTTGTAAATTGTAACATGATATGATGTAGAAAAGGGAAAGGCGCATGAAGAAGCTAAATTAGAGTTTTCCTTATACCTTCCTTCCAAGTCACCTTCCCCCTTCACATCTCATATTTCTCAAGAAACTGGCTGTGCGTATCGTATCCTTATTGTTGATGATGTGTTATGTATCCTCATTCATTCCTGATGCATCCATCCGATCCCTTACAAAAACTTATAGTGGGCTATGAAGACGTAGTCAGCTTTTTACGGTGAAATGATGAATAATGTCTTCCCTCCTCATTTTCTCTTCCTACACCTCAGTTTTCATGATCACAGCACAGGTGTGCCTCCAAACTCTCATCTCTTTTTCCTTGACGTTTCTCTGGAGCAGCCTTTCTTCCTTCCTTTCCTTCTCCGGTTAATTCAACTGTTAAGTGAAACGTGGCATGTAATGAAAAAACAACAACAAGCGTGTTTAGCAATACCCTCAGATCGTGTAGAGGAGGAAGCCAGAGAAGTTGGTTTAGTCTCGGGCTACTCTGTACATATTTACATAGTTTACGCATGCATTGCTTCTCACATCCCCCTGTTCAAATATGAAAATGGGCTATATGTCTTCGTCGTTGGTGCGTATATATATTCAAAGCTATGTGCGTACGAAAGGAAAAGCATCTTGATAAATGCAATAGTTGCATGAATACATGGATTGATGAAGATAAAATACATAAAATGAGGTGAGCTCCTCCAGATCAATTGAAAACTTTTTCTTCCTTGGACGATAGGATAGCGCAACAGTAGCCGTTAGCTAGTTAATGTAGAATATAAAAAACTGGAAAAGCGAAAAGTAAAACTTTTTTTCTGTTCCAGATCAAAACAGTTTTTAAGCTTAGAATTGACTGATTTTGGGAATATAACCACCAGCAGCACCACCACCCATACCAATACCGCTCCTTCTACCACCAGCCAAACACCACCACCGCATCCATATATCCATTCCTAGTATTTCTCTATCTAGCCACTTTTTTCTTTGCCGAAGAATAAGCATACTTACATACAGCTCAACTAAGGTTTTTTTAGGTAGTACAAAATGCTGATCACTCAAGTGGCTCCCAGCTCACTAGCAAGTTGCTCTCAGTCCAGGCAACAACTTCAAGAGCGTAGTCGTCGTCCTCGCTGTCAGTTTTTCTGCTTTTTGCTGTTGCTTCTCCGTACTTCCTCAACTCCACTGTTGCTACTCTCACACATGCATTCTCTGGAATCAGAGGGAAAGGGAAGGAGTGTATTTAAGTAGCTAATAATATCGATAGTAGTGCAGCACTTCTCGGAACTTCTCCTTTCCACTTCACAAGTGGCCATAATAAAGATAACTCTCTTGGAGGAAAAGTGAAGAAGCCTGCCTGTTGTTGTATTTGTTGAATAAATAAAGAAAGAGGACGAAGAAAGGTGCTTAGCTTTAGCCTTTAAAGGAAACGATCTATATACTAACATCTACACGCACACTAAAGGGAGGAAGGAACCTTCCCAAGGTTCTGTTTTTTTCTCCCTGTGCATCCCATTTTTATTGGAGGAATAGACATATATCATCACTCCAAGTGCAAGTGTCAGTTCGCAGTGGTACTTTCTTCGGCTGGCAGCCGGCAGCAGCTCAATAAACACTTGAGTTTGGCTATTGCTACTTTCTACAATTTCTTTCATATTATTTTTTAAAGATGGACTACAGTAGAAGGAATCAGATCGTCCCAAGTTCATAATAGACTTTTGCAGCACTCTGCATCCATCCCCATTCCCCGGAATTAAGAATTGAGCCAAGATCTCGGTTAATTTTCGCTGTGTCGTCCACTACTCCGTGGTAATAATACTTATCATAACTTTATCCAAACTAAGTCACACCATCATCATCAAGAAAGTCCGAACCCCCTTCATTCATTATTAGGGGAAGTGATGTTGTAAAACAAACTGGGTCTCACGAAAGTCGTCCTGCTTTCCATCCAATCCAATCCACCTCCTCCAGTGCTAGGAGGACATTTCTCACTTCATTATCTTTAAATAGATTACAGGAACAGGAGGGAACTTAGTGACTGTTACCAATCCGCATTTTACTTGAATCATCAACAAACACTCGACGAGGTTGTAGCAAAACGAGGAACACGACAGCTCGAATTTTTTATGCCGAAGCGGATGGAAAGTGGAGTGAGCTTGTTGGAGTGAGGGAGTGAGTGATATATCCCCGTCTAATGCAGTTTGCAAAAGAGGAACTCGTACAAAAAGAAAAGAACAAAGACGGAGTTTAATTAATCAGTGGAGGGTATAGGTACAACATGCAACCTTAAGACACACTGACACTTCATCATACTAACCAAACAAAGTTATTAAAAAGTGAAATGAACTACTAAAGAAAGGAGCATAGAAAGGCGGAGGCACTCAAAGGGAAAATAGGATTATGCAAGTTGCATGAACGTAAGTACAAGATAAAAAACTTTATTCTTTTTCCCTCTTTTCTCTACATTAATGCTACAATCGTTTTTTTTTGTGAAATGGCATGCATTAATTACGTCCTTTGGGGGAAAGATAAGGATTTTACCTACTTGCAAAACACAAAAAGTTTTCTAAAGAAAGTTGACAAATCGATAAATAAATTAAATGTCGTTGGTCGCTCATTTTCCTTGAATAAGTGGTAACTTTATTAAGGAGCGAAAAAAATCTACCTTTTCTTATTGTCCTTGTCAAAATGCCATTTTTGTTTATGAAGGATCGGTAAAAATTAGACAATTGCATGATGGAAAAATTGGATTCGGGACAGCGCACCAAAAATAAAACAAGAATGAAATGTTTTTTTTTCAGAACGGTTAACAAATATAGAACGTGTAGTTTAAAAGAAAAAAAATCTTTCTACAGCTAGCTAAGCAGGTAAATCCTATGCGACCCCATAAGAAGGCCAGAAAAGAACTGTGCAAGTCCTGTTTATAAGCTTGGCACGCGCGAAGCCAGTATGAGAGAGAAATGAAATAAGAAGCAGTGTAAGAAAAACCGGAAAGACGCATTGTTTGGTGTCGTGTTGCCCATGAAGCTCGTGTGTGTGCAGTTGAGATGGAGTTATATTCCCTTTTGCTGCTGATTAGTTTTTGTCTTGTGAGGTGATGTTGTTGGATTGCGAGGAGTGAGTGGGATAATCACTCCTTCTAGTGCGTTTCATTGCACATACGGAACTGCAGTAAAGCTTGCCGTTCTTCTTGAAGGAAAACCCGAGAGTGTGTCCCGGTTCTTGCTTTTATCCTATGACATTTCAATCTCTGTCAGCGTGAGCCAGTTAACAAAGTTTAGTTCGAGTTTACTTTTCCTACTACGGTACGGTTATTGATGGTTGCATGCAATGCACCCCTTCGTCTTCCCCTGTACCACCGCCACCATTTCAAACGTGCTGAGTCGAAAAAACTAGGCATTAAGGACATACTTATGTAAGTTCAGACTGCTAACAAATAACGCTGAGAAATGGAGAAAGCGAAGGGGTGAAATAAATTGACCATTTTTCAACGAGGAAGAACAAAAAAGAAATATTGAGACGGAAGTCAGTGCAACTTTGTTCAATTGCTTTTTTTTACTTGAATTCTAAATGGAATGACTCTGTTTAGGGATAAGTAAATGCACAGTTGATGGGAAGTGATGTCGCTACTCCCTTTCTACTATTGGATGACTCACCTCACCACCATACCATCACCACTCGCTCCAGTCACTCACACACACCCAACCCAATACTAGCATCGTCATGGCCTCTGTGTCTAGTCTGACTTCAAACCATTTTCACTTTTTGGCTCTGACCATAGCATAAAACCGTCAGGATCATCAAAGGGATTCTGATTGCGAGTCAAATCAATAGAAAAAAATCTTTAAACTGGGGAGAGAAACTTTCCTAGTGTGAATCCAGCTTGTTATTGCTGGAGGTTTGACATCACACAACATTTTACTCACTTTACTTCTCCACAATTTTACGGGTTTGAGGCAGTACCACTGTTCGTAAAGCACTTTACTTTCCGGACCTACGGCTACTGCTAAAATCTTCCAGTCGAACTTGAAGACATTTTTTTCTTTAAAAATATCTCCAATACATTTAACTTTAACCCTGGGAGGGTTTGTGAAGGAGTCAAAATGCAATGCATTTTCTTCTCGAATTGCACGATCTCTTTCTGCCGGTTGATCCAGCTTACACTTGTCATTCCTCATCGTTCCAATATCTTTCCACTTGCGTAACGAACGTGTTGTTGTCCTCTGACTTGTGACTTAGAGGGAAAATATAACGAGGGGAAGTATAAAAGGGTTTAGGCTTCTTTTTCTTTCCTATCCCATCCCATCATCTCCCATCCACTTACTTAGGAAAGAAACATGTCCATTTCACACATCACACCACACACACAACCTTAACAACAACAAAGAAGGATGTTTTCCTTTCCTATTTTCTGTTTTGTCTGAACAGATCAAAACTGCAATGAATGATATCGCTTTTCCCCTTGCATCACTTCAGGAGCAAAGAAGGAACGAGGAAGAAATGGGAGGCAATGCGTTGAGTTGAGCCTCCATCAATACAGATTCCTCCCTTTATCTGTTGGATTATCCTTGTGACATCACTTCCGAGTGGAAAGAGGAAAAAGAGAAAAACGGATTCTTTTCCTTTCCCTACTTTTTCAAAATTGAGAAGAAGAAAAAAAAATGATGGGATGGATCCCAAAGCCTTGATTTTTAACTGTTTCCCAACATCTCATAAAAGTTTCTTTATTCCCTTCCTGGAAACTAAAACGATCTCGTAATGATTATATGGCAAAAATGTATACAAAACGGTGAGATTCGAGGACTGAGAGATGTCTAGCAAAAAGAAATGAATAAAATGCCCGGAAATGGAAAATCTGGATAGGATGAATATAGCTCATGCATAGCTTTACTTATATATATATCGTATATGCGTCAGGATCAAGGAGGAATGAAGGCAGTTTTTTTTGCCAATCCAGCCATTTCTGGTCTCTCTTGTAGAAGGTTGTGATTTCTTCTTCCTTTTTGATAATCATCCCAGCCTCTTTTCCTCTTACATTTCGCATGAATCGTTTAAACTTTAACGATGAAAAAAGATGAAAGAGAAACTGGCAGTAACCTAAAATAGTATACGTAGGGACATGACGATGCCACTCGTTCCTCTACAGATATCTCACTCCACCAATAAGCGAAAGGAAACAGCATTACAAATTCAAATTTAGACTCAATTTTCTATTTAAATTGCATATATTTCAACCATGCAATCTTATTTTGCAATAGGATGGATGGAAAGAAAAAGAAATTCACCAGTTGAGCATGCAAGTGGAAAAGTTGGCATATTTGGGAGAAAAGGTAAAAGGAAGAAAGCGATGATGTCGGTAGGTCTTCTTGAAACTCGCAGGAAATTCGAGACAGCTTCATCGCTTTCACAATCTGACTTGAGTGAAATGAAACGTTTCTTTTTTTTTACTTTAACGAATTGAGAAAAATGGGAAAGAGATATCACTCCTTAATGGAAAAATTACTTGTTTCACTTTCCTTTCGCTTTCCATGTTACATACTATAAACATGGAAGATGTTTCAACTTTTTAAAGGACGCAGAGTTTGTTGCGTGAGCATATCACCATTGTAGCCTGCTGAGGCAAGCTATATTGCTTTATAGAGGAGA
>JAQGAI010001436.1:0-14738 GCA_034696905.1 Lepidocyrtus violaceus | reverse complement strand
AGAAACGGATCACAATTTAGCGGCGAAGGGCTTACCTGACCTTGCTAAAGGACAAAATGTTCAGCACTGAAAATTGGAAAATTCACTCACTTTTCCTTTCAGGTCCTTTTTATATAAACTGTAAATTTCAGATATAATACTTACGGTGAATGAATAGTCAATTGTTTCATACTTTAGCCCTTTCGTACACCATATCATATCAACATCTGCATATCCTCCCTGAAAAAGTCGGGAAGAGCGAGCGAGCAACAGGGAGTAATTTGGAGTGATGTTCATATCCGTTTTTTTAAATAAAATGCTCAACACGAGAGCTTTGTTCGAGAGCTTTTCATGAAACTCTGTTTCATACATACATGATTGTAGGTTTGAGTCTTTTAGACTATGAATATGACTTTGAGTGAACTTCTACTAAATGGTAAAATAGGATTAGGGTTATATGCGTAGAATTAGTGCTATTCAAATAAGACAACAACAAAACAGTTTCCTACAATTAGAGATAATTACAGAAAGTCACTAGCATGCCTCCCATTAGTGTTTATGGCAGTGGTGGTGGTGTTGGCTGAAACATGGCAATAAAAAAATTACGTATCACACTATAGATATATTTGTCTAGTTTTATTGGCTTTTATTGTTCTACTGCTCCACTACCATAAAAAATACTTGGCTATGAAATATGTGGTGAGAAAAATGGGCAAAATGAAATGAGTGATAGCTGAGGTGAAGTTGAATGGGAGGATAGGGTACGGGTACATACTTACATGATATTCAGTCTTCAGTCTTGACACATATGGCATTAATATTCAATTTAGACTTATCTGCGAAATCTTTGCAATTTAATAAAAGAATACTTAATTGAATGATATTAGCTTTTCTGATATAAAAAAATCCTCACTTCAGCAGATTAGATTATGCTAATGAATGTAAAGGTTTTAGACAAGTAGGAATAAATTGTAAAATGCAAATTTTATTGCGTATTTTATAAAGGAAAGCAGTTGAGAATTTCCCAGAAGAATGCAAGCAGAACTAATGAAATCGGAACGGAATTTAGTTCCTCCTCCGTTCTAATTATAAAGTTTAGAAGAAAAGTTGTAGCTAATTTGGGTTTGGGTGTTTACTGTGCGTGGAAGCCTCTTGTTTACGGCATTTCCATTTCCACCGTTTCGTTATGTTGGGTTTTGTGTTATGTCTCATCCAAAGAATTTTTCTCGTAATTTACGGCTTTTCTCAAACTGTCAGAAGGAATTGTGTGCAGGCAGAGTGTATTAGTTTTATGGAAAGGTTTTGTTGGAACATAGTCAAACTGCGGCATGGCAGGGGATTCTCTCACGTGGCTCCACTTTTAATCTTGTATGCATTGCTTATTTAAATATTTACTTTCTTTTCTCACTCATTTCATCGCATTTACCTCACCTCCTATTAGGCTTACACAAGGTATCACTCACTCGCATTGGCAAATTGATAGTGGGCAGTACAGCCACAGCCTGCCAGAGGTGACTTACTTTGACTTTAGCCATATCACTGTCCAACTTCCTTTATATGAACACTAATGTAAGTATATGTATTATGCTTTCTGCAAATATGAAGTGAATATTTGAATTTGCATATATTCATTTTCCAATTCTATCGTAAGCAAATAAGATATGTTAAGTTATAGTTTATGCATAAGTTATTTTTTATAGCCACCAGCCATGTAATAAATACTCTAAAAGCGTCAGTTTCATGTGTGGCAGTTTGATTTGGTTATACTGCTAATTACCTATCAACATGGTAGTTAATGATTAATGTTGATGCTGATGATGATAGCCATCAGGTCATCATCACATCATCGTCCCACGCAACATCGCACCATACATACACATAAAGTAGAAAACTGAAGTGATCTGTCTAGTGTCTAGTCCAAGACGCTTTAGATAACCAATTAAGGCAAATTGGAAAGTAAAATGTTATGCATAAGGACATTACATGTTGGTTTCATTAAAGCGTACAATACTTTAGAAAAAGTTAAGCTTATGCATATGACAGGATGACGAGTTTCGTTTTCTACATGATTTTTTTTTCAGTTTTCCTCAAAAGCGAACTTTCATTTATGACGACCAAACCATAATCCACAGAGACAAGTGGCTTATGCAATGCCCCCAACTCTCAATAAATATCCCAAATCTGTCTTATGGAACTGTATATTATGTTAGGTAATACGCAAGTCTGGTTCGGCGCATCCAGAAAGGCTCTCGTGTCATATCATAAGCCACTTTACTTTTAGAGGAAGGAAACGGCCCGTAAGCATGTTACTTATGTTATGCATTTAAAGTATCAACCAAAAAGTGTCAAAACAAAATTAAATTGTCAAAGCAAAAGTCAGGCGTCATCTGCACTACAGCATGTCATAGGTATAGTGCAGTATAGTCACGAGTCACGATTTATTTGTGTAAATCTTGTCGCAAATAAGTTAGATTGGAACAACATGGAGCCAATGCCAGCATGATTGTTTCAGCCCATATATCACAATGCCAATCAAGCTTTTATGCTAACTGGGCCGGATTTATGACTGGAAAGTTTGGAAGCTAAATGCGGGATTCTGTTAACTCTTCCCGGTCAAATTTAATTGTCACTCTGCTTATTTTCAAAGAGTTGTTTGGTAATTTGAAAACTCTGTGAGATAAACCCTTTAAATACGACGTATTTTAATGGGACAGATTTAATGAAGATGCAAACGGGTTCTTTCCGTGCTTAGGGACATCGGTGCGGTGTGAGGGCAAAAGCCATAAAAAGCTATCATTCTACATTTCTGTCCACAATCGACATTCCTGACAACTAACAAGACATTTACAGTGTCACGCTGTCAATGGAAATGTATTTGTTATGACCTACCAAATGAAAGTCGCGAGTCGGGACGCTAAACGAACTGAATTTGCCGGTTTTTGCGAATCAAGCTCAAAAGCTATATACGTTTTGGCTTCGGATCATCAGTGGATTTCCCAAACTATAACGGGATGTATGTCGATATGGAAAGCTGGCAAGCAAAAAGTAATTTTCGACAAGTTTATTTCTGTTATGTCATGTTAGCAAATTACAAGATGTGATGTGGGAGGGGACAATGACCGACTTAAAAAAAACAAGGAGGAACTCAATGGAGACGCGGACGGACGGACAGATATTTTCAATTTTTCGAATTTCAAAAAAAATCCGAGTAACCCGCGTTTTGAAAATTGCATAGTTCGTATCGAGCAATTGGGCAATTTTCCTTATTGAAAACCGGAATGAACAGGATCGAATTGGAAAGCGAAATTTCAGGATGCAATGTAAAATGCAAATTGGCCGAATAAAAATATTTAAATAAAAATTTCAAAATCTGAAATAGGTATGCATGCAAATTGATTCAGGCCTGTCGAATTGATTTTGAAATTTGACATCTCCCTTTTTTCCGTTGCATGCGTGCACCTTGCGAATCCAGTCTTTGGTCATGTATTTGCATAAAATTTTGAGTAGCTGAATTTTTTCATCCTTTTCGATTTCGATCCAGATTTATCCACCAATTTCTAAAATCGAAATTTGTTTTTGAATGTTGGACTTGAGGAGCCAATCACCATCGACTAGTTTATAGATTTGATTTTTATAATTTACATAAAAGCTTCAATTCAAGACAGGACAGAACAAGAAAAGTCATTTCAGAGTCAGAATATGCATGGTTCTCGAGAACAAATCTATGGATCGCATATCGCATCACAAATTGAAAAGACAAAGAGCAGCAGCGCAGCGTCTACAAAATCGACTCGATCATGTGCACTGGTTTTTTTGGAAAGCAATCCAATCCAATAATTTCCAATGAAAAATATATTTCCCAATTTTTCCCATCTCTGGAATATCTGGTTCTGGAGATGAGGATGAAATGGCCCATTTTTATTGATCTATTATTATTTCTCCCCGGCACATACAGTCATTATTATTACATGATCATGGATGATGATCATCGGGGAAGGAGCAGAGCCCAGATGGGAGGGAAGGAGGGGAAAGTAATGACGATGAAATAATTTATTGGAATGGGGGTAATGGGGCGGATTGAGAATTACCGAATTATTGGCAATTCCAAGGAAGAATTGGGAATGCAGTGGAGTGAAATTGCGGCTGCGGAACATGAAAACGAAAAAAAAAGCAAAACATTTTTATGGAAGAATTAGGGTTTTTCCCTTTAAAAGAATTTAATTTACTTGACTTAATTTACATTATTTTTTTTTGCAGGGAAAAATCCTAATTTGCACAATTTTGCGTATAATCTTTCTCCTTTCTTCCAGGCTGATACCTACATATTAACAGGAGGGAACACGTAATTATTTTAGCATCAGCCGTGGTCATGCTCGCTCATGCCAAGTTTACAACCTGCACAGGCTCCAGCCTCAGCTTTATTAAGTGGAACGCATAAAATCCCATTTCCCTTTCCCGTTTCCCTAAAATACCCAGACACATCAGCTTTCTCTCCCTGAAAAACATATATATTTTTAATCTTTCTTCTCCCATTTTTTTTTTGCATAAAAGAGGAAAGAGTAGCGGAGAATATGGAATGGGAAGAGGTTTTTTCCATTCTCCCAGGAGAGAATAAAAAAAAGAAGAACATTTTTGTTACTACCTTACCTAAGCTGGTTGTGAAGGAGTCGGTTGAATTATTCCTGGATGATGGAGTGAGTGCGGGGAGGTAGCCAAGTGATCATCGGAGTGCTCAGCTCAGCCCGTCCTACATCAAAAAATGGAACGTTACGGAGGGGAATCCGTTTATGTATGAATTTTAGGCATAATATATCCAGAAAAACGAACCGCCGCATTTTCTCCTTGCCGGAGAAAGTGAAATGCGTCGACGTGCTGGTGTAGTGTGTTCCCTCCACAATAGAATTGCCTCCAGCATTTAAGATTCATTCAGGGCTTCCGCAGCAGCATTTCCGCAGTAGACAGATTTTATTTTCACGGATTCGCTTCACTTTTTTCTCTGTCTGACTGTTCGCGAAAGAGGTTCCGATTCCGACGGAGACTCCCAAACAAGAAGAAAAAACTTCAAAGGATGGAAGGGAAACGCCAAAGCACAAAAGTAACAAGACATGGAGGAAACTCTCCGAGAAATGGAGGAACACGTAGAACATGCCAAAACTTATTATGATTTTTTCTTCTTCTTCTTCGAGGAGGAAATAATGTTCGCTCCAGTTTGGAAAAGCTTCTTTTAAAGACTTTCCCTTTTTGCAGGGGAGAAAGTAAAGTAAAGCACAACAGCATGGAGTTACAGTAAGTAGCATTATATGCAGACAAGGAGAAACTAGTAATTTAATGACGGACCATCAAAACTGAACGTTAAGAAAGGGAGAAGGGAAGTTTTTCTTGTTGCCTCCACCTAGTTTTTATATTATTTTGGAGGAGAAAGGAATTTTGGAATGGAGCCCATCATTACAGGAGAAAGTGGAAAAGGTAAAGAGATATGGATGGATATGGAGGAACAGAATGCAATGGAGACTTTTAATCTGATTAGGTATCTTTCCTTTCCCTTCAAGTTAGTTTGATTATGATTGTGCCGGAGAGAATCAGACCAGAACAAACCAGGAAGATGTAATGCAGGTAGGGCATTATTTTGCCAAGAGATTCTGTTGTTTCCCCAGCATTTTTTTTTGTGGGGGAGGTGGGAGGCAACTAGCTAGCGAGAAACTAGGAAGGACATAACATAACTGCCAGCCACTTTTCCTGGAACGGAGCTTTCCCTGGAAATGGATGGAAGGAGGAAACTGGGAATTGTTTTTGTTTTCGTCCTGTTTAGTCCCCTCATCAGTGTTTGGAGTTGGAGGAGATTTTTTTTGGTCTGGAATGTTTGTGGGGCTCGGGTTTCGGGCCGTCTCCTCCGATTATCATTAGGAGTGAAAGGAAAGTGATAAGTGAGGATGATTATGTATGTTTTTTGGGAGGAGGGAAAGAAATGGTATTGCTTTGGAGGGGGAGGAGAAGGAGAATGGACTAGACTAGACTAGGCCATGGTTATTATTTGTCGTCCTCTTTCATTTCCCTTTCAATTACTAGTTTTTTTTGTTCCGGGAGAAAGGAGCCTTCCATTTGTTTGCTTTGGGAGACATGACATGGGCACCGAAATTTTGTGGGGGAAGGAGAAGCATCAATCCCCCTGTTGACTTGACTCACCCACTCATTTTAGGGAGCCAGTATCGATCGCTCCGAATCCACTTCTGGATTGAAGGGTACTCATGCATACCAAAGCACTTAGGCTAATTCACGCCCATACTCCTGCAGACAACATGGTTGGTGGAGAAAGTAAAAGTGAAAGCTTGTTGCCTTTTCCATTCCAATTTTTTTAGCATAAAAAATCAACTTTAAAAAAACTGCTCATGATGATGCAAACGGCGTGTGAAAGTGAAAGCTTAATTTAAAAAAAGGAAGAAAAAAATTTCGTTTCGTATTTGCATTTTGATCTGGACCAGACCAACAAGCAAACCACTCAATAATAGTAAAAACCAATGTGGTTTGGTTCGGCTCTGGAGGCCGTCCTCATACCAGCCATTGCCAATACCATCAGCATGGCCTCTGCAAGATATATTAAAAGTTTTTTTTACAAAAAAAAAGTATCCTGGAGATATTTTCCCCATTTAAGCGGCCCATTGTGGTATGGTATGGGCTGAGGTGAAAGTGAATTTTAGTTGGGGAAAATGGATTTTCCCACTAAAATTTCTGTGGTAGGTGGTGGGTCCTTTTTTGTGAAGTTCATCAACATTAACATGAAATGAAATGAGTTTTATTCAATCTTGTCCTCTCTCTCTCTGCTCAAGTGAAATACGAGGTTGCAAATTTTTCCCAATGTAAAATTCATGAATGAATCATCTGGGCTCTCTGAAGATTCATTATTATGCTAAAATTACTAAAAAGAGGTTACGTAAAAGTGGAAGAGGCTTTAGAATAAAATGCTTTAAATTTAAATGGAAAAGGTAGAGAGGATCAGGCCCTGTCGTCCTTCATTTAAATACATTTAAGACGGAATCATTCTGAATGAGCTTGGACAAAAGGAGCAGATGAAGACTGAAGACTTGCTTGGTTTGGTGGAGCAGAAGAATGAAGAGTTGGAATTTCGGATGAAGATTGAAAATGTAAATGTATTTTTTAGACGGAGATTGAGCAGGCGGCAGCTTCGTAAAAGAAAACCAGGAAGGAAAAGAAACGATTATACATAATGCCAAAATGAAAGTCATTCCATTCTGGCTCAGTCAGCAGCGGAGATGGGGACAGGTGTGGGGTGTGATGTGATTTGTCGGATGGAATGAATGCCGAAGTGGAATGGCTTGGATGTTGGATGGGAGATGGGCTCCTTTATGATGGTAATTAAAATGGCGGGGCTCCAATCAACTAAAAAATTGAATCTTTCTCTTTCGGTTTAAAAACAAATTGTTCAGAAAGAAGATTCAGACTTGGAAGACTCCGACTGATCTTATCAGATCTCATCTTATCTTGTCATCATCATCATCCTCATCATCAACATCAATCCCATCTTTATTGACATTCCTTGCCAGTGGCCCCACTAAAAAGAAGACTGAACAAGCAGAATTTTTTATGAGAGAATCTGTGAAAAAAGGCTATGAAAAAAAGGAGAAGATCAAAGCCAAGCTACTCAACTCTTTTTTAAGAGTCTTGAAGAAATCGGCTCCAGTTCAATGAACAAAACCTCTTGGTTCCCTTTTTCTTCTTCCTACACACAAGGCACACACATGGAATGGAATGAGTTAAAGAAAGCGGATAAGGGAAATGGTAACGTTTCATCATCAAACAACTCGACCAAAGTTACAATCACAACCTTCTGGGGAGAAATCTCGGAAAGTCGGTTGAAGTTTACGAGGGAGAAGAAAACAAGTCAAACAATAAAAAAAAGTATCCCGGTCGATCCGATATATATATTTTTTTATTTCAAAAGGCACAACTTCCTTTTTTATTCCGTTGAATGAATGAATTGAAATCTGTCTCATTCTCATTTGCTCCGATCCGATCTTATCCTATTGTTGTGGAGGGAAGAAGGAAGGGGAAAGAATAAGTCATCGGGTATGAGAGAAAAATAAAGATTTTGGAGGTGGGGATCGGATCGGGGGACTGTGGATCCTCCACTTGGGTATTGTTCCACTCCATTGTGGAGTCGCCGACTTTTTTCGTGGAAAACCGCAGGAGGAGTTGACATTGCATAAGTGAGTTTGTTCTTTGTTTCCTCCCAAACAAGGAGGGAGAATAAAGAAAGAAGAGAGAATAAAGATATGTTTTTTCCGCTCCCTGCATCATTTGGCAATGATCAGATTGAATTCGCTTTCCATTCAGTGGAGAAAACCTTTGCACAGGAGGGAATGGAGGGAGAAACATGTGGACAATTTGTCAAAGCTGATGATATAAGACTGGAGGAATGTTTTTTTTTCTTTCTAAGGAGGATTCCGGATGTTGTAATTCCATTGCTGGGGAATGTCATGTCATCTCATGACTTGTTTTTTTTTGGAGGAGGATGAATTGGCTCATGTTCCCCTTCTACCATTTTGAAAGAAAGGAAGAAGGAAAAAAAGGATTCTTTCAGGGAAAGTTGATTGATCTCCCTTTTTCGCAATGTGGAATTTGGCAAGGAACGCGTGCATTCCGGGAGATAAGTAGGTCATCCTTGTGACATGGAATAAGGTGAGGTAGTATCAATTTTTTTATAACATAAAATGGACCTTATAACATCGTTGGAGGGAACAAGGCACCTGGATTTCCTGGCGGCGGAAACGAGTAAATTCATGTCATAAATAAATAACTAATTTTATTTCATCACTGGGAAAACGGCTAACTCAACTCTGGTATATGGGATGGGGTAAGGTGCTGGAGAGCTGGGTGGAATGTCTCCAAGGTAGAGGTGGAATGTTTGGTTGGTTGGTTGGAAGAAAATTCCTTCGAAGGATAAGGAGGGAAGTGAGTGTGAAGTAAGTAAAGATGAAAGTGATGATGAGTCGTTCTGGCATGCCTGGAAAAGTTTTTATTCTTGTATTCAGTTTTATATATTTTTATTTCTAGGGGAAAAGTCTGCTGTTGGAATGATGTTCTCGGAAATGGCGGAGAATTTTTTTTTAGCGCGGACAACGTCTGACCTGATCTCCTTCTTCTGCTTTGGCTTTCCTCGAAACTGTTAGGGCTGTCAAGCGGTTTGGAGCCGGTGGTGGTGGAGGTTGGAGTAGTTTGGACTGGAGGGCAAATTCCATGTCGAGATTATGACGCCTTTGCCTGGACCTGGGAGATACGATACGAGGCTGGACTAGGGGAAAGTGAAAAGCAAGAAATGTATTATTAGTTTTTTTTTTCAAGGGAAAAACTTTTCATCCTTTTCTTTTAGTCTTTTGACTTGGAAAGTGGGTGAGGATTGGGAGAAAAAAGATTGTAAGAAATGAAATATTTTTTTCGAGGCTTCCCATTTCATACTTTTTCTTTTCTCACACTTGAGTAAAGGTAACAGGGAAAGTGAAAGAGGAGAAAGTTTTCTTTTGAGTTTTGGTGGCTTTTCACGCAGAATTTTGAGCTTCGTTCGGAAAGAAGTTATCATTTTTATACAAAAAAAAAGATTCCGTTAAAGACCAGTAAAACTGGAGGAGAGAGAAGGGAAGCCAGCCGTGAAAAGTCAAAAGCTCAACAAAAGTAGTAGCTACATTTGGAGCGGTGTTTAAAGCTGAAGAAAGTTTAAAATTCTATTTTTATCCCCAGGAAAGTAAGTTATGAGACCAGTTTTGGATTATCGCATCGGAGCTCTCTTCTTTTGACCGTACGGCAGCTTTGGAGATCCTTTAGTCTTGTATTTGTATTGTTAGTTGAGTTGAACGAGCCCGTTAAAAATATTGCAGTTTATGAAATAAGCACATTAATTTTAATTATGATATTTTGCACCTGCCGAGGCTCCAGCGTCATGCTCATCATTATTCAAACTTTTGACATTTTACATAATGTTTAAAACTGCAAGGGCATAAATAAACTGGGTCAGCCCAGCCATAAAAATGAAAGCTATTTTTTAAATAATAAAATATTCTGGAAAGATGTAAAGTGGCCTTTGTTTGAACTACTCCCTTTCCATGTTTCCATTTTTTGGGCGGGTGAAAGCAATTTAGAAAGAAAACAATATTTTTTTTCTGTACATATCTTTATCTTTGATACGACATTTGATACGGCTGACATGACATGATCCATCAAATCCATCTCCCATCCCCGTTCTATTCTTGGAACATGATGGAATATGGAATGGAACTTGGGAACATACATGATGTAAGCATGAAACAGTCAAGATTCAATTTGTCTTTTCCTCCTTCTCTCTCCCGGATAGAGTTTCATCATTTTCATTTCATCTCCCGAGCTAACAAAACAACAGTAGCCATGTATGTAAGTAAGAGGATATCATCATCGTATGTAAACAGATGTATGACATGACATGAGATGAGATGACATGAATTGCAAAAAAAAACTTTCCATTTCTGATTCCATTTTCTCCGTCGATCATTCCTTGAGACAGAAACGCTTGGAAAGTGATGTGGCGTGGCATATGTCTACGTATCTACAAAGCAGTTGCTTCCATCCCTTCCAATCAATTTCAATTTTCATCATATTTCCAATCCTTCTCTTTTTCTCTGGATTGGTTGGAAATCACTTTTCTCCAAATTGATCCATGCATGACATTTCCTTCTACTTTCGTATTCAATTCATACATATATGGCTCATGTACTTTATATTTATGCCGACTGCCAATTTACTGAATGAGGGGGGAATCCTATGTCATCCATCCATCTCTCTCCCTTTCTTCCCCCGATAGAATGACATGAGACAAGATAGTACCAAAAATCCTTGTTATCATCATCCTGGGTGGTTTTGTACAGATGTTGCTTATCATTTCAAACGCTATTTCGAATCAACAAAAATGATCTATTCCAGGATTTATACTTTCATCATTCCATTTTTCTCGTATTGGCTGGTTTAATCGGAGGTTAGATGTTGTTTTGCCAATACAAACCAGCATCTCAATTTTCCAAATGAAGTAAACAGAAAAGCAAACTTCCAGAATGTTTTGTTTTTCTTTCCTGTTTTGTTCTTTACAGATTTTATTAGATTGTTTGTTTGTACCAGGGAGTCAGAGTCCATTTGTGACAGCATAAACATGGATAAAAATTTAGCAATTTTCTTGCGAGACCAAACAAATCCGATACGGAAGATAGAGGAACTGCTTCTTTGTTATGTAATAGCAATAGCTCTTCAAAGTTCAAGTGAAACCGTGATAGGAAACACTGAAACAAATTGACAAGCTATTTATAGCCAAGCGTCGAATTTCTTAGCGTTTCGGTTCCGTAACAGCATTGTTATTGCTGCAGCATAAGCATAACGTATCATATTGCCTCCAACGGAGAAAGCACTTCCGGTTTTGGTGGTGTCACTAACGAACCCTTCCTTTTGGATTAGTTTCGCTAAATGGTAATTAAAATTAAGCCTAATTAACAAGTCAGCATGACAGTTGTAACGATTTCAACCGAATCCAAAAGCCACTTTGTTTTCTCCATGTGGTAGGTAATTAAGTAATTAAGAACTTTTAAAAACAAAAATCCCTCCAGGTCCATTATTAACAGGATCAACTCAGCCCACTCATTAACTGAATCTTATAACGAGATGATTTTTCCCTCTTCACCACATTCATTTCATAATCTATTTTTTTTTATCCAGAGAGAGATTTCGCAGGAATTTTTTTTCCCTCTCGCTCATTCTCATTCCATAATATGGCCATCTGCCACCAACAGCTTCGTAATAATATTACCATCAGTTCTACCACATAAAAAAACCTTTCCCATGAAAGAAAAAGTTTCTTTTTTCCTTTCTTGTTCAGAGAAATGAAATAATAGAGAGGCAAAAGACAAAAGAGCTGTTGAGGACTGCTTTCTCCTTTTTTCTTTCCCTCCTCCTTTCCTTTCCTAATTATTATTCCAGCCGAGGCATTCCCGACTTGGGAGGAATGCTAAGTTTCCAGATACATTTCATTATTTTCGTCTGGAGAATTCAGATTGAGTCATCATCCTCATCATGAGCCATTCATAAAGCATGTATGTATGCATAATAATCATATTATCCTCTTCATCATAATCTTTACAAAAAAGTTTTTTTTGGAGGACCACACACGAAGAATAATATACTTTTCACTGCTCTTTCTTCTCTTCCTTAGTCCAAAATCCTAATCTCTCCCTTTAGACCCCGGTCATAATAATGTCATCATCATCATCATCGGCCTCCCCTCCCTCACCCTATCTGTTTATTATGGACGGGGTTGAGCCAGCCATTTTTATTCCATTCATAAACAATCGTACATTATCTCGGGCAGGAATTTTTTAAATGTCATAATCATGCATGGCATCCCATATTCAGTTTGGAGACTCCCAACTCGTGAGTTTAGCTTTCCTTGGTAAACTTGGTAAAGAAGCGGAAGTGAAAGGGGAAGACTTTTAGCATCATCATCTGCTGAGAATAATGGGTTCAGTTTCAGAGAAATGTACACAACGCATTTTAGTGACTTCCCTGGCATGACTTGACTTGACTTATATGAGGAGGAGGAGGATGAAGATGATGATGTCGGCGGTTTCTGACTGACTGACTGACGACGCTGCTGACTGAAAAGAGCTTTTGTATTATTTTTTATGATGATGGTGATGATGCTAATGCAGCGCTCTGCTTCTTTCTCTTCCTTCCTCCTGTCGGAATGGAAAGAGAAAGCTGGCGGTGGTGGTGGTGAGTGTGTTTGATGATATTTTGATGTTGATGTGATATGAGATATGGGATGGGTGCATGATGGGGATGCATGGAAGGATAGGATATATGGTTTTTATACTTGTAAACTACACCAGAGTCCATTAGCTCCATCAACATTTTGGTTTGCTTTGGCATCGGCATCACCATCATCAGTTTCATTTGGGATTGTGTGTCTTCCTGGAATTTCCTTTAGGGTTATTGGCTTTGGGAAATAGCGAAATGTGGATGGTGTTTAGAGAAGAAAGGATTTTCTATTATCTTCAAGTCGGATCATATTTCATCCTTTCCACTTTCCCCGGACTGGATGTCATAGTCAAAGCAAAGTCATGATGATGATGATGGTAATGTGGCAGGTTTCTGTGGCTTAGGAAGCTAAATTAGGTATAAACAGATTTACACTGGGCTAAAATAAGAAGAAGACGTTAACAGTGCTTCGAACATGTCAGTATCTATTATTATGTTGTAAGTAAGTTGGTATATATTTCTAGCTTTGGTTTCGGTTTGGTCTGATCCTGACTGTTTTCCTTTCTGATTGGAATTTAGGAGAAGAAAAGGTGGAAATTGATTTTCTTTTTTCGTGGGAGAAAGTAAGTAAGTATAGATGGATGGAATAGAAAAAGATAAAGTGAAAGTAGGATTGACAGACTGACGGTAATGATGATCTGGCCCGGTGACTTAGGTCTGTCACGTGATATTTCACTTTAACTTTAGCCAAGATGGATGAATGATTATTAGAATGGGTGATAGGATGATAGGAATGGCGGAAGGGAAATGGAATTAACTAAGGTAATTCGTCTGTCTGTAATGTAGCTGGAATGTTGTAGACGTATCCATCCATATTTAGTAGCATGTGCAGAAGTTTTATCACTTTATTCGAAATGATTACCCATCTTGACAAACAGAGTTCGATCGGTACTTCAGTTATAAGTTATATAGATTGTGCATTAATTAGCAATGATTCCAAAATTATTTAAAATAGCGGCCATTATTGACATTGCAGTACAGATAAACTTTCTACTTATCCTTCCTTCGTCGCATGATACTGGAGGCGCCCTTCTGAATCTTGCGAAGACAAGCAGGGATCGGGATCCATGAAAGGAAAGTATTCTGACTTTGCTCCTCTTCTTCCTCTACCTCTACCTCCATGATGGGGGTCATCTCCAAGGTGGAGAATCCCTGCATTATTTTGAACACGTTCTCAGGTGCATCGTCCACATTCCTTTTTATGAATGCTAGGAGGTCCTTCTTGGCCGTCTCCAGTGAAAGCTGGTGAGCAAGGATCAGAAGTTCTCCAACATTTTGCAGATTGCATACCCATCCCAACATGGAATCCAGAAATTCCAGAAGATCCAGAAGCTGATACTTGGCAGCAGCATTTGTAAGCTCGACGATGACCTCACTGTGATTCCAGTCCGGCTGGAGCTCTCCACTGCGGAGAAAGTTCCTCAGGATTTCCAGCGTTTTAAAGGAGAGGATTGAGTTGTAATCATCGGGGTAGTCAAACGAGTCCGCAAGCTCCTTCCTAGCTTTCCCAACAGCCCTCTCAACAAACTTTTGCAGAGCTTCTGGAACGGGTTGGAATTCTGGAGTGGTTTCGGAGAGTGCATACGTCTTGAAGCTGATATTAATTATCAAGCTCCCATCTACCAAAGGAATGACCTTTTGCTGGTCCTCAGAAAACATTTCAGGGTAGCCAATGCAGGTCCTACTTTGAACAAATCCGTTACCAAAAGCAAAATCAGCCGTCCCTGTTTTGTTCTTGATGGACCATGAGAAACTGACGTAGACGTCCAATGGCAGGAACGGGCCTAGTAGTCCCTCACGTCGAAGTAGCCTCCAACGCCGGCGCCTCTCCTCAGGACCTACGAATGGAATCTGCAAAAGTCCACCACGAACATTTGGAACTTTGGCGAAGCGCCTCCGCTGAATCCACTCCACCCAGT
>JAQGAI010001435.1:0-14742 GCA_034696905.1 Lepidocyrtus violaceus | reverse complement strand
TTGTTGCAAGATTTCAAAGTTACATACATTAACTAGATTTTCAAATCAGAACAAGAAACGCGAGCACAACGGCTTAACAATACATATCCAAAATTCCAATCGTTGCCAGAAAAATCCTTTACAAACTAGGGGTCTATGTTACAAATTGCTATTACTATTTTTTTTTTACATTTTAGTTTTTTTTAACGTAAGATGACAAATTCAAGTAATAACCATTATAGTAATCCAAATTACATTACACAGTTGTAACCATTATATCCTAATTTTACATTTATACATCAACCAAATTCTCTATCAGATATAGTATTATTATTAGAAGTATCAGCAAAAACTCTGCCGAAGCAGTAGCTTGAACAGCAATAAAAAATAAATAGATTTTTTAGTATCATAAACACGTTGCTGGTGAACTCTGCCATGATTTCTTCTTTTTTTTGCTGTGTGTACGATCTGGTATTGTACTTGAGCTGTGTCTTCTTTATGTTTTTTTTCTTCTTCGTCTTCAACCTCGGTTTCTTCTTTGTTTTCATAAGCGTTTTTTTTCGCTGAGCGTGAGATGTGGGAATGAATTCAGGTACACACGACGGACAGGTCCATGTTCGTTTTGTCCTGTGATGGATGTAGGTTTTGCTGGACATGGTAAATACACATGGTCTATGGTGATAAGTGTTGAAGCAATATACGCATCTGAGAAATCCATCGTGTTTTCCTTCTGATTTGCATTTCATCTCGTCTTCCATACTTTGAATAGCTTTCATCCACAAGGACTTGTAGAGTACAGGATCATGTGAGAAAATTTCTTCTTCGTTGTACAGCCAGTTGATTTTTTCTTCACAAAGTTTGCAGGAAAGGTCATTGTCATCACCGGCTTTGATTTTTAGGTTTATTCCGTTGAACCAAGCTTCTTCTATCAGATTACGGCTGCTTGCTGGAATATCTCCCTTCTCCCACCACTGCTTCTGTCTGGGCCACATAACTATTAATTTACTGCAGGGCAGATTAGGGTCCAAAGTCCAAACTTGAAAAAATTGCTTCCAACTTGATAGAGTCAATTCTTCTCTTCTTCTCTTCTTCTCTCTCGCTCCATCCCCAGTCGTCGTAAAAAAAAGGAAGAGGAATTGTGTGGTCAGTAAAAAATACCAAGAGGTATATCGTCGATTGATAAAAATAAAAATGTAAAGTTCAGTTAGTTTTACTTGCCTTAAGAGGCTGACTCCAGTGTTTGAGACCGTGTGACAGGGTGTCATTCAATCTCTCGTCCCTTGCCTGCGGTCTCGTGATAAAAATATTCCACAAGTATTCAGACATTCATGAGAGATTCGGAGGAACAGGTGAACCGCGACCTTGGAGCATCGGCCTTTACAGTCTCTTTGCGGAGCCCTCCCAGGAAGATCCAATCGGACAGCATAGGATCCTTAGCAGTATTCAAGAGCTCCGCATAAACCGGTCGTTCGATTACGACCCCCCAGCCAGCCGGACGGTATCCCTCAACCGTATCCTCGAACGAATGAGCCAATTAAAATATCTGGCCATCCAAGGGGAAGCCGGTGGCCGTTATCCTGGAAGGGAGGATCAAATCGAAGTCCAGGAGTCCGGCGATGAGGACCGTTTCGTGGTCGTCCAGAGGACTGACCGTGTCATAGCCCAACCCGAGTTTACAATTCGGCCCACCCTCGACCAAGCCATATTCCAGCAGATTCAGGTCCTCAAACTCAAAAACGTGACGATGCTCACCAGGGACGTCCCCAACTTGAAGCAGCTTCGGAATCTCAAGGAGCTCGATTTGAAACTCTACGCAGGGCGGGGTCATCACTGCTTCGGGCTCAACTCCGGGGATCTGCTGGAGCTTCTTGCAAGTCTGCGAAAATTGGATAGGATAACCGTTTCCCCCGTCCACCTCCCTCCATGGGATATTGACATTGATCGTAACGAGCAGGGTGATGATGATGATGCTGACTCCCACAAAGTGGCCCTGAAGGCAGTTGGCAGACTAAAAAGGGGGCGGAGCGGTGGACTCCTGTTTAAACTGGAACATTAAAGCATACAGTGTAACAATTAAGCTTCCCAAAAGTCTTTCTTACAATAAATTACTCAACTCTAATATTTACTTGTAAATTGAGGAAAGGGGACAATAAAAAACACGAAGGATATATAATTAACTGGACTATAAAGCCAAAATCGATTGGAAGCTCAAGCAAATTTCTACAAAAAAATCAACATGGAAATTGGAGGATGGAACGATGGTGGAATATGGATTGTCTCAATTAACCCCAGGAAACGGAACCTCAAATCACACAAATTCCTTCACACAGCCTAAATCATCTGCTTCATCTTCGGATTCTCGGGAACCTCAGCCAAAAAGAGGACGCTTTGCAAAGACGACTACCAAAAATCCTACAGCCTCTTCATTGTCAGGACAGCCTAAGCCTTTTTTAGGAGTAACACTTCGACCAAGAAGCGGAAAATGACAGGCAAGAAAATAAGCATGAATGGTAACTATTTAAAAGTAGCTCATGTCAACATAAACTCAATTAGAAATAAGGAAACACAACTTGCGCTTTTGATATCTATTCATGAGTATGATATACTCTGTCTAACAGAAACTGTTCTTAAGCCTAATCATTGCATTTTAGATGTCCCAGGTTATAAAATATATCGTAAAGATATTCTTGAAAGAGGGCAGAGAGGAGTAGCTATTTTAGTAAAAAATCATATCAAAGTAAAGCCATACAATATGTCATGTAAAATATCGAACAATATAGAATACTTATGTCTGAAAATGCAAGTAGATTTCCAAAAATCCTTTCTTATTAGCTGTATCTACCGCCATCCTTTTTACTACAAGTCCACGTTAGAAAAAGATATGAACTCTCTGAAAAAAATGTATACAATACAAAAAAACGATAATATTAAAATGATTTCATTGGGGGATTTCAATCTCCGTGATAATTATATTCACGCTCTGTATAAGGTATTACACACGCTATCTTTAGACCAGGTTGTGAATGAACCAACACGAAAATGTCAATTGCTTGACTTGATTATTGTTAACGATATTAGTATGATAACGAATGTCAGTGTATATCAAGCTGAGCTTGCCGACCACCTACTTACTGAATGTAACTTTTCCATTAAAAAACCAGCTTTTCCAAAGAAAACGATTAGGTATAGAAATATTGGTAAAGTTGAACTACCTAAGCTACATGCTGATCTTGAGTGCTTACATGATTGTCAGTTTTCAGACTCAGATTCCTTTCTTTCCTTCCTACTATCAACTACCTTATCCGCTTTTGACAAACATGCCCCTTTACAATTGAGAACCATTACTGTTAAGCCTAACATAAAAAAAATTTCCCCAAAAACAAAAGCTCTTCTAAAAAAGAAAGAAGCTTGCTATCAAGCATGGGTGCGGAAGCCATCCGCTCGGCTTAGGAATAAGCTGATGATGGTAAGAAAAGAAGTCTTATTCAGTTCTCGCTCTGATACAAAGACATTGCTTGACACTGCGATCAAGAAAAATAATTTATGGAAGGGCATACAGCAATTCCATGATATAACTGATAAAAATAAAGGGCCAATGACAGATATGGATCCTGAATCTGTAAATAGGTA
Source organism: Lepidocyrtus violaceus (assembly GCA_034696905.1). Lineage (NCBI taxonomy): Eukaryota > Metazoa > Arthropoda > Collembola > Entomobryomorpha > Entomobryidae > Lepidocyrtus > Lepidocyrtus violaceus. The sequence continues at coordinate 11,133 of JAQGAI010001435.1, read as the reverse complement.
TTTTGTCGATATCACCTTACCTTCTCCTAATCTAAATGTCCAACCTCAAAACTTCCCTACTAATCCTTTCGAGACGGAGTCTGATAATAGTAAATTTAAACTTCAGTATCTTACTAATGAAATGGTAACTAAAACTTGGAAAAGCATGAAAAACAAAACTGGATTGAGTTACGATTGTTTAAAAATGTGCCCAAAAATGTTAGACATGTGTCTCCAATCTCCAACCTTTTTATATACAATTACAAAAATGTTTAATACATTTATCTCCTCCGGTACACTACCTTCATCATTAAAATGTTCAAAAATTGTTCCTATACCAAAAGTCAAAAATCCAACTGTCAAAATTTAGATAACGGCCTAATTACCATTGTTATCTCATTAGATTTAAAAAAGGCCTTTGATAAAGTGCATAGGGGTATTTTGATTGAAAAATTAAAGTGGTATGGTATCGACGAAGAAATCTTTAAGTCTCACTTGCATGACAGGGGGCAATTTGTTTCATGCAACCACCAAGGTGTCACAAAAACGTCTAACACTCTAAAAACAGTGTTATCAGTCCCACAAGGCTCCTGTATTAGCTGTATTTACTTTAATTTGTTAATTAACGACTTACCGTTATGCTTAAAACATTCAACTCCTTTTATATTTGCCGACGACAATCATCTCGCAATATCAGGCTACCCATCACAAATAGAAAACACTAAAAATGTTAGAGGAGGATCTCATTGCTATCTGTGAATGGCTGAGCATTAACAAAGTGGAATTGAATGATGACAAGACCAAAATGATGGTAATAGGCGACTGCAGCGATGAGGTACAATCTAAAATTAATGTTAAGCTCAGAGGCAAAAATATTGAAAAAGTCCATTCACTCAAAATTTTGGGGATAATTGTCGATAATAAGCTCAATTTTAATAGTCAAGTTGACAATGTCCTAAAGGCATGCTATGCAAAGCTTTCTGCCTTTTATCCACTCAAAAAGCTGCTCAGTCAAGAAAGTAGAGAAATGCTCGTAAACTCATACATATTTTCCAAACTTTATTTTTGTTCTGCCGTCTGGACAAAGGATCTAGCCTCAGCAGAAATAAAACGTATTGATAAATTACTCAAGGATTTAGGTAGGTTTGTATTAAACCGAAGAAAATACGACTGTATTTCAGACGAGATGATTGATGGGTTAGGGTGGCTTAACACTAAATACAAAGCTAAATTCGACTTACTTTGTTTTGCTTATAGATTGCAGCGAATAAATAACAATGGATTCTTTAGGGATTATCTTTCGTTTGAGTCAGAGGAGATAAAATGTACCCGTCTGGTGTCTTATTCTATTCCTAAGTACCATAGTAAAAATAAATGGGGGAAGAAATGTATAAAATACCTGGCAATAAAGGAATGGTTACGACTTCCCAGCCACCTCCAAAACATGAAACTGTCAATAAATTGCTTTAAAAACAAACTGAGGTATCATTTTATAACTGAACAATATACTGAGAGAGCACTTGAATACCTAAATAATTTTATTGATAACGAGTAACATGATTTTATGAGATCTACTTTATTAATTTGTATTTATATATGTAATGTCAAACACATTTTTACTGTATTTTTTTTAAACTAAGTCTTTACTTCATATTATAATAATATTTTTTTTTAATTCAAGCTATCCACTAAACTGTACATAATATAAGCTTCTTTTTGTAAAGATGAAACAGAAACTGTAACTAATGTAAGCAGAACCTATCCTGTGGCATAACCTACCTCTAAATGAGGGCTCCACTTGTATCAAGAATAAATAAATAAATAAATAATCAGCTCAGTTGCATATTAATAATTAACCATATAGGCATTTACATTACAGACTTATCGACTGGCACTGGAAAAGAATAACATAGAGGAAAACCACCTCATTCATTCAGAATCTGGAGCAAACACGGATAAATCGTTTGGTTGCAAGTTTTTGGCTTTCTATTCAATTCATCATAGGCCAAAGGGTACAGCGAGAATGAGAAAGTGATAAAGATTGTTTTTGGGAAGGAAGCAGGGGAGCTTTGTGTCATTTGCCATTTCAGTCATTCATGCGCATAAATCCCACCCACGTAGAAAACTTATACATATTACTTTTTAATCGTAAAAGTTACTAATTGCAAGTACGCAGCAGATCTCCGTCCTGCAGAGCAATAAGGATCTCCGTAATCATAATCATCATCATCGCTTTATCAAAACTATACTGGGTTGAGTAGGTACGAGTATGTATTTTTTTTTCTTCCAAGATAAGATGTAGCATCACAAATTCTATCATTCTGAGAGACTTCTCAAACTCAATGGATGTCATGTCATATGGGACCACCAGTTAATTACTCCAATTTAAATCAATTTACATGATATTCATTTATTGTCAGCGATGCTCAATCCATCTCCATCTGCTTTAACGTTACTCCCCCATACATTTCTTCGTATCACAAGATTATTTGGCTTTCCATAATAATCAATCTAATCTATAGAAAAATTGTTTTCAGATTCAGATATATTTGCAAATGGGTGAGTGAGTAGATGCATTCATTCAACAGAATTATTTAATAATATGCAAACATCAAGATGAAAAAAAAAATCATTGAGATCAAAACTCAAGTATCGTTCGTACTTAGTTCGTGTGCAATTTCGATCGGTAAAAACTAGTTACAAATCACCACTGCGATGATGATTGAGGAGGATCATCATCATCATCACCAGTAAGCTAAAATCATGAATCATTTACGATGAAACGCTTGCTTCACTGGCTAGCAATGTGGAATGTCATAAGATGCGACATTACATAATATATCTTCTATTGATGCCTGCTGAATGTCAGCTTTAAATACGGCTTACTATATAACTTTACACTGCTGAAGGAGATGGCCATGAAAATCATACTTCCAGAAAACGCGAAGGAGGCATATGGAAATTAAAATATCATATCAACCCATCTCCCTATTAATTCGCTGACCATGCTGGAACTTCAGATAATTAACTGCTATATTCATTTAGTTTGTAGTTGCTTGACCATGCCATGCCATGAAAATACTTGGAAATAAATTGGCTATTTTCTGTTCATTAATAAGTTCTATCGTCCACTTGACGAGGAGTGAATTAAAAGTATTTTTGTGATGTGATTACTTGTCAATAATATTTTTTTGGAAACGCTGACACACGATGCCGCTTCGTGAAACGGATTATTTCTACCAACCCCTTCCAAATGGAGATAGTAAAGATCCTCCTTTCCAACATCATCGACGTTCCGAAACGTTCGCAAATTCATTTCCGGACAAGTTTGTCCGCAGAAAATTTCTATATCTTTTCATCCTTTCGTTTTTTATTTGCGTTCTGTATTTTGTGTTGTGCATCAAATTGGAAGTGGATATTGAGGATGATGATGATGATGGGGCGCATGTAGACTACACGACTTCCTTCCGCAATTCAAAGACCGGAAAGGATGGTGTGATCATGGCCTGTCAACTTCCAAAACTCGACCCATTTGACAGTTCGATAAGACATCTTATCAAGGATCCGGAATATGTAAACTGTACGGACAAGTTCCCACTCCTCTTCCAGTCCACATTGAATTCCACCCTGATCACCGTGAGAAATGTGAAGGAGGTGGATGTTCATATCAAGTCCTGTTGTTATCAAACGCTCATCAGAGGAAGGAATTTGGATAATCCTGATAATGCTTTTGGGTAATTAAAATAAAAAACACAAACCATCAATTAATTAATTTAGTAATTTCTTTACAAAATGGCCCTCTGGAATTCACAGACTTTCCAAAGAATGTTTTCCGGTCTCCCTCCAGCAAAACTCAGTTCTGCAGATTCCACCGGATCACGAGTTTGTAGTCATTTCATGCAAATACCAAAACTCCAATTCATCAGTCAGTTCAGTTTCAAGGTTTGCCGAGAGCACACGCACCTTTTTTCATGCTCTGCCTTTATCACAAAAAAAGGTTCTCCACGTAAGCCCTTATTTAGTGTAAACTATTGTCTAGTGTAAGTTAAAAAAAAATCAATTCATACCAAACCAATGGCGAAGAACTTGGTAAATATAAGTGAACCTTCCGAAAATATGCAAACCGACTCAGATTCGGATGGGGAAACCGTCAACGGTGACAGTGAAAAGGACCCTATGGCGTTAATTTTGAAAAGACTATCTTCTATTGATAAGCAAATGTCTCAGATTCCACAAATTAACAAAAAGCAAGATGAAATAGGGGAAAAGTTGGATAAAATAGACAGTGACTTTAGAGTTCAAAATAAACGCATTAAGAAGTTGGAGGATCAGAACAGTGCTCTTCATGCAAAAGTTACGCAACTAGCTCGAGATAATGAACAAATGCAACGTGAGATTCGCAGCTATAACCTTATAATTCAAGGAATTGAGGATGTCGAAACTGAAACTGCCGAGCAGTCCAAAGACAAAATGCATATTTTGTTTCAGCAACTATGTGAAACCCCAATAAAAACAGATACTGTGATTCGAGTAGGAAAATTTAATTGTGAATTTCCAAGACCGATAAGGGTCAAGTTTATCTCACATTCGGACCGTGAAGCCGTATACTCATCCCGCGATAGATTGGAACCACCTGTATACATTAATGAGGACCTGCCTTTCACAATCAGAAGAGACCAAGCCATTTTGCGGCGGAAGAGGAAACAACTTGAAGAGTCTGATCCGGAAGCCAAAATCGATTGGAAGCTCAAGCAAATTTCTACAAAAAATTCAACATGGAAACTGGAGGATGGAGCGATGGTGGAATATGGATTGTCTCAATTAACCCCAGGAAATGGAACTTCAAATCATACAAATTCCTTCACACAGCCTAAATCATCTGCTTCATCTTCGGATTCACGGGAACCTCAAGCAAAAAGAGGACGTTTTGCAAAGACGACTACCAAAAACCCTACAGCCTCTTCATTGTCAACACAGCCTAAGCCTTTTTTAGGAGTAACACTCCGACCAAGAAACGGAAAATGACAGGCAAGAAAATAAGTATGAATGGTAACTGTTTAAAAGTAGCCCATGTTAACATAAATTCTATTAGAAATAAGGAAACACAACTTGCGCTTTTGGTATCTATTCATGAATATGATATACTTTGTCTAACAGAAACCGTTCTTAAGCCAAATCATTGCATTTTAGATATACCAGGCTATCAAATTTATCGTAAAGATATTCTTGAAAGAGGGCAAAGAGGAGTAGCTATTTTAGTAAAAAATCATATCAAAGTAAAGCCATACAATATTTCATGTAAAATATCGAACAATATAGAATACTTATGTCTGAAAATGCAAGTAGATTTCCAAAAATCCTTTCTTATAAGCTGTATCTACCGCCATCCTTTTTACTACAAGTCCACGTTAGAAAAAGATATGAACTCTCTGAAAAAAATGTATACAATACAAAAAAACGATAATATTAAAATGATTTCATTGGGGGATTTCAATCTCCGTGATAATTATATTCACGCTCTGTATAAGGTATTACACACGCTATCTTTAGACCAGGTTGTGAATGAACCAACACGAAAATGTCAATTGCTTGACTTGATTATTGTTAACGATATTAGTATGATAACGAATGTCAGTGTATATCAAGCTGAGCTTGCCGACCACCTACTTACTGAATGTAACTTTTCCATTAAAAAACCAGCTTTTCCAAAGAAAACGATTAGGTATAGAAATATTGGTAAAGTTGAACTACCTAAGCTACATGCTGATCTTGAGTGCTTACATGATTGTCAGTTTTCAGACTCAGATTCCTTTCTTTCCTTCCTACTATCAACTACCTTATCCGCTTTTGACAAACATGCCCCTTTACAATTGAGAACCATTACTGTTAAGCCTAACATAAAAAAAATTTCCCCAAAAACAAAAGCTCTTCTAAAAAAGAAAGAAGCTTGCTATCAAGCATGGGTGCGGAAGCCATCCGCTCGGCTTAGGAATAAGCTGATGATGGTAAGAAAAGAAGTCTTATTCAGTTCTCGCTCTGATACAAAGACATTGCTTGACACTGCGATCAAGAAAAATAATTTATGGAAGGGCATACAGCAATTCCATGATATAACTGATAAAAATAAAGGGCCAATGACAGATATGGATCCTGAATCTGTAAATAGGTATTTTGTCGATATCACCTTACCTTCTCCTAATCTAAATGTCCAACCTCAAAACTTCCCTACTAATCCTTTCGAGACGGAGTCTGATAATAGTAAATTTAAACTTCAGTATCTTACTAATGAAATGGTAACTAAAACTTGGAAAAGCATGAAAAACAAAACTGGATTGAGTTACGATTGTTTAAAAATGTGCCCAAAAATGTTAGACATGTGTCTCCAATCTCCAACCTTTTTATATACAATTACAAAAATGTTTAATACATTTATCTCCTCCGGTACACTACCTTCATCATTAAAATGTTCAAAAATTGTTCCTATACCAAAAGTCAAAAATCCAACTGTCAAAATTTAGATAACGGCCTAATTACCATTGTTATCTCATTAGATTTAAAAAAGGCCTTTGATAAAGTGCATAGGGGTATTTTGATTGAAAAATTAAAGTGGTATGGTATCGACGAAGAAATCTTTAAGTCTCACTTGCATGACAGGGGGCAATTTGTTTCATGCAACCACCAAGGTGTCACAAAAACGTCTAACACTCTAAAAACAGTGTTATCAGTCCCACAAGGCTCCTGTATTAGCTGTATTTACTTTAATTTGTTAATTAACGACTTACCGTTATGCTTAAAACATTCAACTCCTTTTATATTTGCCGACGACAATCATCTCGCAATATCAGGCTACCCATCACAAATAGAAAACACTAAAAATGTTAGAGGAGGATCTCATTGCTATCTGTGAATGGCTGAGCATTAACAAAGTGGAATTGAATGATGACAAGACCAAAATGATGGTAATAGGCGACTGCAGCGATGAGGTACAATCTAAAATTAATGTTAAGCTCAGAGGCAAAAATATTGAAAAAGTCCATTCACTCAAAATTTTGGGGATAATTGTCGATAATAAGCTCAATTTTAATAGTCAAGTTGACAATGTCCTAAAGGCATGCTATGCAAAGCTTTCTGCCTTTTATCCACTCAAAAAGCTGCTCAGTCAAGAAAGTAGAGAAATGCTCGTAAACTCATACATATTTTCCAAACTTTATTTTTGTTCTGCCGTCTGGACAAAGGATCTAGCCTCAGCAGAAATAAAACGTATTGATAAATTACTCAAGGATTTAGGTAGGTTTGTATTAAACCGAAGAAAATACGACTGTATTTCAGACGAGATGATTGATGGGTTAGGGTGGCTTAACACTAAATACAAAGCTAAATTCGACTTACTTTGTTTTGCTTATAGATTGCAGCGAATAAATAACAATGGATTCTTTAGGGATTATCTTTCGTTTGAGTCAGAGGAGATAAAATGTACCCGTCTGGTGTCTTATTCTATTCCTAAGTACCATAGTAAAAATAAATGGGGGAAGAAATGTATAAAATACCTGGCAATAAAGGAATGGTTACGACTTCCCAGCCACCTCCAAAACATGAAACTGTCAATAAATTGCTTTAAAAACAAACTGAGGTATCATTTTATAACTGAACAATATACTGAGAGAGCACTTGAATACCTAAATAATTTTATTGATAACGAGTAACATGATTTTATGAGATCTACTTTATTAATTTGTATTTATATATGTAATGTCAAACACATTTTTACTGTATTTTTTTTAAACTAAGTCTTTACTTCATATTATAATAATATTTTTTTTTAATTCAAGCTATCCACTAAACTGTACATAATATAAGCTTCTTTTTGTAAAGATGAAACAGAAACTGTAACTAATGTAAGCAGAACCTATCCTGTGGCATAACCTACCTCTAAATGAGGGCTCCACTTGTATCAAGAATAAATAAATAAATAAATAATCAGCTCAGTTGCATATTAATAATTAACCATATAGGCATTTACATTACAGACTTATCGACTGGCACTGGAAAAGAATAACATAGAGGAAAACCACCTCATTCATTCAGAATCTGGAGCAAACACGGATAAATCGTTTGGTTGCAAGTTTTTGGCTTTCTATTCAATTCATCATAGGCCAAAGGGTACAGCGAGAATGAGAAAGTGATAAAGATTGTTTTTGGGAAGGAAGCAGGGGAGCTTTGTGTCATTTGCCATTTCAGTCATTCATGCGCATAAATCCCACCCACGTAGAAAACTTATACATATTACTTTTTAATCGTAAAAGTTACTAATTGCAAGTACGCAGCAGATCTCCGTCCTGCAGAGCAATAAGGATCTCCGTAATCATAATCATCATCATCGCTTTATCAAAACTATACTGGGTTGAGTAGGTACGAGTATGTATTTTTTTTTCTTCCAAGATAAGATGTAGCATCACAAATTCTATCATTCTGAGAGACTTCTCAAACTCAATGGATGTCATGTCATATGGGACCACCAGTTAATTACTCCAATTTAAATCAATTTACATGATATTCATTTATTGTCAGCGATGCTCAATCCATCTCCATCTGCTTTAACGTTACTCCCCCATACATTTCTTCGTATCACAAGATTATTTGGCTTTCCATAATAATCAATCTAATCTATAGAAAAATTGTTTTCAGATTCAGATATATTTGCAAATGGGTGAGTGAGTAGATGCATTCATTCAACAGAATTATTTAATAATATGCAAACATCAAGATGAAAAAAAAAATCATTGAGATCAAAACTCAAGTATCGTTCGTACTTAGTTCGTGTGCAATTTCGATCGGTAAAAACTAGTTACAAATCACCACTGCGATGATGATTGAGGAGGATCATCATCATCATCACCAGTAAGCTAAAATCATGAATCATTTACGATGAAACGCTTGCTTCACTGGCTAGCAATGTGGAATGTCATAAGATGCGACATTACATAATATATCTTCTATTGATGCCTGCTGAATGTCAGCTTTAAATACGGCTTACTATATAACTTTACACTGCTGAAGGAGATGGCCATGAAAATCATACTTCCAGAAAACGCGAAGGAGGCATATGGAAATTAAAATATCATATCAACCCATCTCCCTATTAATTCGCTGACCATGCTGGAACTTCAGATAATTAACTGCTATATTCATTTAGTTTGTAGTTGCTTGACCATGCCATGCCATGAAAATACTTGGAAATAAATTGGCTATTTTCTGTTCATTAATAAGTTCTATCGTCCACTTGACGAGGAGTGAATTAAAAGTATTTTTGTGATGTGATTACTTGTCAATAATATTTTTTTGGAAACGCTGACACACGATGCCGCTTCGTGAAACGGATTATTTCTACCAACCCCTTCCAAATGGAGATAGTAAAGATCCTCCTTTCCAACATCATCGACGTTCCGAAACGTTCGCAAATTCATTTCCGGACAAGTTTGTCCGCAGAAAATTTCTATATCTTTTCATCCTTTCGTTTTTTATTTGCGTTCTGTATTTTGTGTTGTGCATCAAATTGGAAGTGGATATTGAGGATGATGATGATGATGGGGCGCATGTAGACTACACGACTTCCTTCCGCAATTCAAAGACCGGAAAGGATGGTGTGATCATGGCCTGTCAACTTCCAAAACTCGACCCATTTGACAGTTCGATAAGACATCTTATCAAGGATCCGGAATATGTAAACTGTACGGACAAGTTCCCACTCCTCTTCCAGTCCACATTGAATTCCACCCTGATCACCGTGAGAAATGTGAAGGAGGTGGATGTTCATATCAAGTCCTGTTGTTATCAAACGCTCATCAGAGGAAGGAATTTGGATAATCCTGATAATGCTTTTGGGTAATTAAAATAAAAAACACAAACCATCAATTAATTAATTTAGTAATTTCTTTACAAAATGGCCCTCTGGAATTCACAGACTTTCCAAAGAATGTTTTCCGGTCTCCCTCCAGCAAAACTCAGTTCTGCAGATTCCACCGGATCACGAGTTTGTAGTCATTTCATGCAAATACCAAAACTCCAATTCATCTGGAACCCCTTTCGCAAGCTCAACAGAGGAGGAATCCGATGAAGAAACTGCCGAAACGAAAGTCATGGATATGCACGCTTTCGTACACGAAAACCCGGAAGTGGAGTCGCAAATTAAAAATTACTACGAACAGCTTTCTAACAAAGGAGAAAATACAACCACGACCGAAGGCAAAAATAATATGCCGGAAGCGAACAAAATGAACGTTGTCATATTTGGGATCGACGGCGTCTCGAGAATGAACTTTATCCGGACCATGCCCGAAAGTTATTCCCTCCTCATGGGAAACTTATCTGCGGTGGAGCTCCAAGGCTACAACAAGGTGGGGGATAACACCTTCCCCAATCTAGCCGCTGCCCTGACGTCCCTCAATCAATCGACGATGGAATCCACCTGCGAACAAAACAAGGCCTTCGACCTCTGCCCCTTCATCTGGAAAAGGTATGCGGAAAACGGATACAGAACGTCATTCGGCGAGGATTCCACATGGATGGGGATATTCAACTACCTGAAAACGGGTTTCAGACTCCCCCCAACGGACTACTATCTCCGACCCTTCAGCGTCGCAGCTGAAGGGTTTATCGGAGCTCACCGGAAGTACAACGCCAGATTGTGCTATGGCCCCAGACTATCATTTGAAGTTATGCTGGACTACCTCAGAAAAACGGCCTATTCCATGGGAGCGGACAAGCGCTACTTCCAATTCCTTTGGGCCACCTCCCTCACCCACGACAAGCTAAATTACGGAAGGATGGGGGACAGGCAGTTGGCTTCAACTTTGAAGTGGTTTAATCAGGAAGGCTACTTTAATCGTACTATATTTATCTTGATGAGTGATCATGGAATACGCTGGGGTAAAATCCATAATTATCTTCAAGGCCAGTTGGAAGAACGGCTCCCGTTTTTGTATTACGTCATCCCAACCTGGTTCCAGCAAAGGTATAGGCGGGCTTATGAAAATCTCAAGTTGAACCGAAATCGACTGACCACACCTTTCGATCTACATGAGACCCTGGTGGATCTACTTGACCTGGATAACCTGGAGGATGGCGCCATCATTGAGAAGGAACGATCTTTGGAGG
>JAQGAI010001434.1:0-14742 GCA_034696905.1 Lepidocyrtus violaceus | reverse complement strand
TACTTACTCATTCCTTCCCTTTTCGTGTGTGCATGCCGTGAGCAATACCGTGCCATGTCTTGTACACATTCCTTTTTTCCATCAAGGTGAAACAAGAGCCTAAAAGTCCTTGTCACTGGTTTCCTATGGACAAAGAAAAAAATACGATGCTTTCTTTCCTTTCGCTGGTCAAGTCTGGAATTGAGACTTTTTTCTTTTAGTTCGTCGATGGGGAGAGTGTTTTGATTTCAGCTCTTTAGATCGAGCACAAACGGGATCCTCTTATGGATAGAGAGTTATTATTTTACATTGCGTTGATTTTTGCTGTCAATTTCAGTACGAATTAGCTCAATTTTCTGTAATTCTTGAAGAGACCAGAGAAAACGAATTCATAATCATTGCTGCCAGTCATTTTTAAAGACCGGTGACAGTGACGGGACACAATCCGAAATCCCTACAACTAAATAACTTTTCCCCAGAATCATCTCATTATAATCCTCCTTTAATACTGTCAAATTACGTAATTACTGATATATCCCATATCCTAAACAAATTCAATAATTAAACCGAGATTTTATCTAATCTTATTTAATTTTTTTTGCAAACAAAATGTACAATCTAATTAACAATATGTATAAAGGTAGAAATGTGAGGTGTTGTGGGAGGTGAAAAAGGAAGTGGAAATTAAGAAAAGGATTTCAAAAGTGGAACGTAACTTTATGGAAATGACTGGGTATTGTTGTTTGTGAGTGAAAACGACTTATAGTTGACAAGAGACTAATAGTCTAGACAGCTAAAATGCTTCGTCACTACTGTAGCTAGTAGTTCTTACGAAAAGAGAAAGCACTCCGACGTATGTAAATGGTACCCACGCACTAGAATAGAGTTAGCACATCCGACTATTTCAGCTCGTTCATCATTCGCTTAATGTATCACACAACCGCATTAAAAACTAATTGTTAAATATTGACAGGCTAAGGACGTGCTGACATACAAACGAGGGAGCGTTTCCGTTTAATGTAAATATCTGGTAGTTTCAGTTCATATTAACCTTATCTATATGGAGCTGTACGAGTACCATGTATCATAGTAAAATCCACACAAAACTTTAACTTGAGCTAAACTAAACTAATCTGTATGTAATTGTAGCTTAAAATATAGACTAAAATAAATATAGGTATATGTAATGTGTATTTTTAACATAATTTATGGTAAAAACATTTCATGTTGCAATCTACATACTTCTCTACATTTTACGAACTAACAATAAGACAATCTTTAATCTTTAAGTTTGACATTTTTCTTCAGTGAATTTAATTTTTAATAAGCAGACTTCGGTGCGTAGTGTCGATCGGTAGTCGGTAGTTGGCGATATTATGTAATTGTGATGTGATTGGTCTTTAAAACACATTTAATCACAGCTATGCTATCAAAACATACATACATAATTATACTATCAATGTTTACTGTCTTTGCTACTAAACTATAGTTAACCTATCGCAGCGGCATATACATGCGTTTCCAGAAAAAATTGCTCTGTATTCTTTAAAATTTAGGCAATCTTTTCGAAATCCATATCTGCCAAATCGTCTTTATTCCGCCCTTATCGTTTCTCCGTTTGATTATGTCTTGCTTTCACGTTTTTTGCTTTGGAAAGCTAATGCTCCAAACTTTCTCTTCTCTCTCTATCTTTTACTATTTGCCTCTCTCGTTTTCTCTCTTTCTCTGATCCGGAATGATTTTTCTTCACCAAGCACAAAACTACCTTTTTACTTGTTTTATTCCCTCCTCTTATAATTATCATGATGATGAAAGAAACACACTTTATGATCATTTCTTTTCCCAAACAAATTATTTTCCCTTTTTTATTCCGATTTTGTCAAACATAATTTATTATATCCATAACATGATTAAAAAAATATATATATATTGAAAAAGTGACACTTCTCCAATCTCCTCTATATATATATGGGCTTAGATGGTGGCTCTTCCACAAGACGCTTGGTGAAACAGACTTCAAAGGAGTCTACAGATGGAAGTGTAAACTCTATGTCTTCAGAAGGATCAACGTGAGAGATTTTCCACCCTGCATTAAGTGTCTCAAAAATTATCTTTTCAAAAAAAAAAAAATGCTTAACTGTTACACACCCATTATACATTGTTATGTACAATTCTATAAATCATAACTCGCTTCTTAGTTTTGTGTCGTAAATCGCTTTAAATGTTAACGAGTTGTATTGCATGCAAGTAAAACTTCTCAAGACAAGAGGCACACTTTCCCCATTAAAACGCAATCAAAATCAAGTACATGCGAATATACATTTTTTTTTAGCTTTCTGATTTCACAGTATGTAATGAAATGATATAGAAACTTTTCACGATTCGATTTAATGGGGTGGGTGCGATTTCCCTGACACGCTATTGATTCAATCCATTAAAAAGCAGACGTGATAGCTCTTTAGCTCTGTGTGGAAAGTAAATCAGCACATTGTAAAATAAAAAATGCACCCCAATTATTAGGTTTGAGTTATAATTGACGCGATCCTTCCGCCTTATCCCATTGAAAAAATGTACTTTTTCATTACTCCTAAATATGACGTGTGATGTAAAGTAAAAGTATTATTGCAGATATCAGAGATTTCACTGCTTGCGAGAAAGTGCATCTGAAAACAGTAAACCCATAATATTGCTAGTTGAAGTAACAGTAATGACGCACTTTTTCTTCGAGAATTCCACTTTGGTAGATATGATTATAGATGCTTATTATGTAATGTTATATGTCGTAACAGAAGTAATCTGCTCGTGCTTGTGTGTTTAGTACAGTATATTTTTTCTTAAAAAATACAACTCAACAAGACTGAGGGACTGACAAATCTAATAAATGTAATATTTTTCCAAACGTATGCAAAACTATCGGTGAAATGTAGTAGCTTTCACCAAGGAACAAATGAAACAGAAACATTTTCACTGTTTTCATCCACACAACGATCTTTATACATTACTTGATGTTTTTTGTCTCTGTTTATGTGAATGAGCGCACTTTCTCAAAAAAAAATTAGCTCTTACCTGTTTTTCAAAAATCTATGAATTGGTATATGTTAACTTGTATTTGCGTGCAAAATGCAATCCTAGTCGGTGTTAAATGTTTTACAAACTTTCTCTCTTTTTCTATAAAATTATGACTTCCACAACACTTTTCTACCTCTGTCTCTACCACATTTTTTTTGTCAAAGTGAAACAAAACCTTTTCCAATTGGTTGGTAATTGACATAAACTGATCATGGGGATGTGATATGATATGAGTCTATTTTTAAAGTAATGCGTAAACCCTACGTAAAAAGTGTGTTACAAATTTTTTAAAAATACATAATGATATGACTTGAAAAGTTGCGTAATTTTTCCTGTATTGCCCCGTTTTTTAAAACCAACGAACGGAATCACGCGTCTTTATCCTTAAATGCCCGACCACCCTTAATTTAAAAACCCTTTCTTCACCCTGTACGTTACAAATTATGAGGTACTGTTACTGTAGTTCTGTTCACAGATTGCGTTGAGCTATATATATTGATGTACAGGAAGAATTTTAATGATGATTGATGATAACATTTTAAGTTTTGGCTTTGTTTCTGTAAAATTCAAAGATTCAGAGATTTTTATGTAATAAGCGGTTGATGGCGGAAGTCAAAGTTTTTTAAAAACAAGACGCTCTGAATGTTTGAACTGTTTTAATGTAAAAGCGACTAATTTTGGTATAAATGTTTGTTGGAATGACTGAGCTGAGCTATGTTTATGGAATGCTGATGCTCGTATTTTTGTTTCTTGCTCACAAACGTCTGGGTGCAGTTGGCTACCCCGATTATCTGGAGCTGGTGACAGTGGTCATATCACCGATTTCATCGAAGGCTTGGGACCCGGTCAGCTAGTGGGAAGACAAGTATTAGCATCACCAAGTCTTGGTGAGATTCAGCTCAGTCTCTGTGATCGGAGGGGGAATCTTGAAGTGGAGGTCATCCGAGCAAGGGGTCTTCAAGCAAAGACCGGATCCAAAGTAATCAGCTCCCAATTTAAACATAGCTAAACAAAATGCAGTAAAAATGTCGGCGAGAGATTGATTGCTAATTTGCATAATGTTGTTTCTTATAATCAGATTACACCTGCGCCTTACGTCAAAGTATACTTAGTGAAAGGGAAGAAATGTGTTGCCAAAGCCAAAACTGGCATTGCCAGGCGGACGCTAGACCCTCTCTACCAACAGCAGTTAACATTCAGGGAAAAGTATCAAGGGTGCATCTTACAGGTATGCTTATTGAATTCCAACCAATCGGCAAGCTCCTTGATTGTAGCGTGGCAATGCAAACATTTTAACCCGTTCCCCCTCCTTTTTGAATAGGTCACCGTCTGGGGAGATTATGGACGCATCGAAGGACGAAAAATATTCATGGGCGTAGCACAAATCATGCTAGATGACCTAGACTTATCAAATATCGTTATAGGCTGGTATAAACTCTTTGGGACTTCTTCCTTGGTAAGCTCATCCACCCATTTTCCAGTAACATAGTATGCGGTGGAGTGAAAGTACACGGATGACTTTCTCTTCCTCCTCTTAACTTTTAATCATCTCTTGTCGTTTTTCATTCCCAGGTCTGAGAGCAGAAGAAGTACTAAGCATCTATGCAGCGACTACTTTAACTATATACACTTAACGTTACAAACTATTCAACTTCAATCATCATTAGTCATCCATTTTCATAAACTTGTGCTAACGACGGTAGTAGAACTACAAGAAATCCTACATCACCATCTTCTTCTACAAACCCAGTCAAATTACTGCGGACTCAATCCTCTCCCGTCTCCAAAAACCAAATCATTTACAATTCAATCAGGTCCACAGGAAAAACCTCGACAACATCTCCATCTTCTCCAGTGCTGATCCTCCTCCTCGATTGCGATTAACAAGACAAGAAAATCCGAAGAGAAAAAAAAACTTATACCTTCCCTTCCGTGTAAATAAACTGAAGACAAAGTGTATAAAACCACCACCATCAATCACCACAACCTCCAAAAAATATTCTTGAGGAAAAAAACTCTTATACCCACCAAACATGTTAAAGAAATTTCCACCTTCTGATTTTCTCTTTTCCCTTTTCTTTTGTGAAAGTTGTTTTTGTAAAAGAAAACACACACACACATTCATCTCATCATCTCTCAACAAGTGGTCCAAGCGACATTGTGTACGTACGTATTCATCATTATTAACATATATATTACATAACTTTACTATACAAGAATTTCCAAGCAGATTACATTTTAATTTTTTAAAGGACTACTTTACTAAAAATATCTAGTTTTTAAAGAACAACATGAAAGAAAACCAATCGATTTACTTAGCTCCTAAAAACAACAAACTCTTAAAAGTAATGTGTAAAGAAAGCTTTGAAAAGACTTTTTGCTACCGTATCTTAAAAACATTTACGTCACTTCTACAGTTAAACTATTCTACAATAACAATAACATACTAATTTAACTATCCAGTAAAGAAAACAACTCCGCCAACATTGACAGTCAAGTCGCAGAGGAGAACAATGATCTATTGTACGCCACAGCAATCCTGATAAGTTTTTTTTTTTGAAACGTAAATTCAGTTTTTAAATTCCTTTCATTCATGTAATTCCCTCGAAAATATTTTAACTATGATGGAGAGAGACTATAACTGGTCTACAAAAGACAAAGAGGAGAATGAAAATTAAAACCGGAAGCCCTCCTAAATTTAATCGGCGTGCTTGAAAAGTGTTTCTACATTTCAAACTCATCTTGACACACACACCCCTCTATACTATGGTCCCTAGTCGTTCAAAGCCATGCCAGTCTCAAAATATTTCCAATATGAAAAAAATAACTTTGGTCCACTGCCGCTTGAACTGATGCTGATGCTGCTGTCTGATGACTTATTTTGCTATTTTGCAATGAAAATGTATGTGAAAGTGCTGCAATTAATGTATCTACGGCTGGTTCCCTTAACGCATCGAGTGCTTTCTTTCGGAACGAGGAGAAAACCAACGCAAGTCAACTTTTCTTTGCCTAATCATCACCCTAAGCGCTGTTCTGAAAACGGTATTGATTTGCTTATAGCCATCTCCTGTCAAAACTAATATGATTAATTTTTCAACCTGGAGGTCAGTATTCGATGGGGATTGATAGGACAAGCTTCAAAATTGAGAGAAACTGTTTGTTTTACATAATTTTACATCTATCAAATTTACCACGTAAAATGATGAAGTAATTATCTTACATTGTTACACTTGATGCGCTTGCAAAATTATTATGTCTTTTTGCTACTTACAATACAATTAACTTTTTTAACAAAAGGAATTATGAAACCGCTCTTGTTCCACACAACCGAACCGTCGTCACTCATCGATCCGGAAAGCTATAAAATTAATTTGTGGAGGAGCTGACGATAAGTTCACTGACAATTTTAGATAATTAACTCTCAATTCATATGTAATTAATTAACCAAGAAAGTAACTTTTTGTATGAAAAACTCAAACACACCACAACCACACCTCTATTTAAAAAAAGTACAGCTTTGTCAAGCTTTTAATGTTAAATTAATACTTAAAACATTATTGTTACACATAACACATATTGAACTGACCAAAGTTTATTTGTGATCTTTGTAAGTTTTACCGATACGAAAACTTTGTAATTCAGTACATTTTACTATTCAATTGTTACATTTAATTATTCTCCAGTGTTAAATTGTAAAAATGGACACGGAACCGCAAAAACTATTTAATTACTATATTATCCTTACCTTCATCTTCGAATGCAAATTTGTGGCGAGTTGGCGTAAACTGAGTGGTGCGTGAAAAGGGTATGAAAAAAATTTATATTAATATAGATTTATGCCTACTTATTATTGACTATTGACTTAATTACTGCAAAAATAATTTTTATATTGCTGAAACTCGCAAACAGAATCAAATAACTCAAAACTAAAAAAAACCAATCAGTCCGCAACTTTTTACAGTACCTTATAAATTATGGCTTGCAAAACAAAACTATAACTTTCATGTCATTATATTACATTGCTTTGTTATATGGCTATATAATATGCAGCAAGCAGCGTCCCATGTAATTATATAATTTTAGTCCTAGTTAAGTTTAAATCGTTAACTAATTGAGTATGCATGAAAGGTGGTGACCGATCGTTGTAAAAAAGATATTTTAAATGTACCTTATTATGGTGAAAACGATTCATTGTCATACATAGGTAGGTTATAAATTTGAGTCATGGATTAATAAGAAATGATTTGGGAGAAAGGGCTATGCACAAGTGAAAGGAAACTGCTGATTCGGTTTATCTGTGTACAAACGTGACTAGTTTATTTTGATCCTGATGGTGCTTTTTCCTGGTTGATTTGTGATTAAATCAGATTTAGGTTTTATGGCTTTTTATGGATTAGTTAAGGTGTACCTAAAATAGGAAGAGGTGCATATTAGGTATATATGGCTGGAGCTGCACCGCTGGACGGTATTTGCAAATGAATGAGTTGTAAGAATGGGAATTGATCTGTATACGCCCCAGAAAGGAAAGCGAGTTTGTTCGGGTTTGAGAAATCTTTTACGTTACTCAAAAAAAATCAGTTACTTTCTCCGTATTTAATTTGGTAATTCAAGCAATCAAATAACAATTATCCGCATACACACTTCAATTCAGAATTGCGAATTCAAAAAATAAATTACATTTCTTGTCCTTGCATAAAAGATTTTAAGTTCTGAAAAAAGCATAATTTTAGGAGAAGAACATAGATCTTAGATGACGAGAGGAATAAACAGGCCCATGACTTGAGTAATCATCAAAAAATTACCGTAGGTGTAGTAAAAATATGGAAAACGAAAAGTGCGTACAATTTACATTACTAATTTTACAGTTTACGATCGTCACTCATCGCTAAACCGTAATAGGCATAGTTTAGATAGATGTCCTTTATAAAATTATGGGTTTTTGGATTTCCATAAATTGTTTCTCAATCTCTTCTCCTCCTTCACTTGGCAAAATGTACAATGCGTATTTTGTTTTGTAAAGTGTTAAGTTCCCCATCACATCAAATGCTTTATGTTTTTATTTTAAATTCAAGACGATAAAAAACATTTAGAGATCAGAGATAGGATGCTAAAAAAGGAAACATGATCATGACAGGGGAAAGCGGAGATATCGTACAGCAACTAAAAAGTGAGAAGAAAGAGTCAGCCATCATCCACACAATATGTTCAATGTTGGTATAATAATCAATAGTAGTTTTCAATCAAATTTTACTCAAGCAAATCTGTTTACTGGAAAGGAAAATTATGAGATCAGATCAACCATTTTAGGAAGATACACAGACACTTTTTCTATTTATCAGATCACTCACACTTGCCAATTCAGTTCAATTGAGAGAGTTTTGGTAGGATGCACATAAATGCTTTCTTTTTTACAAAAACTTCAGCTCGCTAAATTCCCAGTAATAAGGAAATATATTGCATGCATATCTGTCTCAATAACCACGATTGTAATCAATCAACCTGTTGGAATTTTTCTTTGTTTGATCAATGCTTTAAGTATAAATATAGTACAGACTCAGTGGATCAATTAGGGTAAAAACAAATAATCCTTTTTTATGGAAGAATTCAGGTAAATCAGGTATGGCTGCATCCAAATTATTAAGATGAGGTTTTCCTTTTACCCACGTTTGCGTTTGTACGACAAGTCATGACTTTCACTTTTCGTTTTGTTGGATTTTATAACAATGAGATAAAATGCTCTTCACTAGACAAATGGAATGCAAATGCTAACACAGATATACGTACTTTATCATATCTCAAAGAGGAACTGCATTGTAGGGAGTTCTCCAAAAACGTATCTTAATTTTTCCGGTTTAGGAAGTAGAGCTGACCATTTGAAAGTAGATCTTGAGAGCCGAGATGAGTTGAGTCGAATCTCGGATAGAAATTTCAGAAGACAAAATCTTGAACAAAATAAAATATTTTTGTGAGTAGATCCCATTTAAAAGAAAACGATTATCAGAAATACAAGTTTTTAGTTAAATTCTTTTTTTGTTTCGAATAAAATAACTAGGCGTAGAGTAGTAGTATTAGACAGGACTGGCTGATTTTGAATAGGAAAAAATGTTTCTCGTTTTTTTTTAAAACAAACTTTCTCTCTGTGTAAAAGATCCTAGAAAGGTAGGTACAAACAAATAGACATATATTATGCAGTAGAAGTGTACGTGCTATTACGTATAACTAATGGTAAAATCATGAACAGAAAGACGACTGTTTTTCTGTGTAAAACAAACTATCCAAAAATTCCAGTTGATAATTTACATACTATAAAAAGAGACATTCTATATTAGCGGTTTAGATTTAGGTTTACAAAACAAAAGTCAGGTAGCTCGTAGGAATTTAGAGAGATTTCAGAGGAAGAAAACGTGTAAAGAAATTTTAAACTTTTGAAAAGTTAATAAAAAAAAATTTAGGTAAAAAAATGTCTTTTTGCTCTTGGAAGTATTGTATCGATTGATTTGTAAAATGTAATGTTTAAAAAAACAAAAGTAAAACATTAGGATATAGACTCTCCTCTCTCGTTGTTATAATAAACAGAAATATTTTCTTTCTCGGGACAAAACAAATCGTATAAAAACTTGTTAAATTGAAGAAATAAAAAAGGCATTGTACAATGATGTGGATGATGAAATCTAAATACTGATAAATATAAATTTAGAAGTCTAATGTTAAATATAAACAAGCATCTTAATTAATTATGTAAATTACATAGTTCAATTACATATATTACCTAATTAATTAAGTTATACATGTAGCTAAAATACTTATTGTATTTATACATCTATTTGTGGGTAACTTTTTTTCTAATAGTTTAAGG
This sequence comes from Lepidocyrtus violaceus, assembly GCA_034696905.1. Classification (NCBI taxonomy): domain Eukaryota; kingdom Metazoa; phylum Arthropoda; class Collembola; order Entomobryomorpha; family Entomobryidae; genus Lepidocyrtus; species Lepidocyrtus violaceus. The sequence continues at coordinate 4,838 of JAQGAI010001434.1, read as the reverse complement.
GACAAAAAGGCAAAAAGAGAAAAGGAGAAAACTTTATGCATGTGCTACAATTTCTGTATTACTTGTATTACTTAAGTAAAGGTGTATGAAAGTACAGACATAGATGTTATACGCTCTCGCCCAATTAAAATCATGATAAATTAATTAATTAAAACTGAGGATAATTTATGTATGTATATAAAGAAGATTATCATCATGCGCTATAAATGTATAACTATATTATTATTGGACATTCAACTAGAAAATGAGAAATTATATTCTATTTATAACGAACATATGAAATATCATGGACAATGATATGCATGGTGCATGCACGAGGATGAGAATTTCGAAGAAAAAGTACGTTTAGGTAAGAAGCAACGTTATATAATTCTTATGAATATATTTCCTCGTAACTGAATTGTAAAAAGGAAACCTTTGACGCGGTAATGATAATGGATCATATATATATAATTATATATTATATTACATAACTGTAATGTAATTTATATAACTCTAGTTATTCTACTATTATTGTAATTTAAAAAACTAAATTTGAATATTATTACGTAATACATCATACTACCTAATTATAATTATTGTAATGTATAAACTATAACTATATTTAAAAAAATATGTATAAAATATCTTTATGTAAACATTGATTACGTACGTGTAAAATAGGTATTTAGGTATACAAAATATATATAAATGTATTATACAAACTTGCCAAGTACGGAATCGTCAAACATTATTGTAAAAAAACTTAATAAAAAAGAAACATTTGAAACTTCAGAGAAAGGAGGTTGTCCAGAGTCTATTTACTTTTTTGCATTTAAAACTATACCTAATCGTTTTCTTCGGACGAGTGTAATGTTATCATCAGACCGCTGAATATGTGAGGGCGAAGGTCATTAATTAACGAAAATAATCATCAATGACAAACAAGATCAATAATATGATGATCGTAAAAAATATCCACACGTAACGAACGGTCGGCAGTCACGAGTCATTAGTTTTATTTCGGTTTTTGGTATACATTTTAGTTAAATGATTTAACTTATCATCAGATTAAAAAAATATACATATATTCTAAGCCCTGACAATTTTATGCTGTAATTCATAAATAGCAACGGATTCCCCGGATTTGTCATCAAAATCTGCCCAGTCTTTTTCTTGCAAGTCGACATTCTCAAAAGTGGTGGATGAGTTGAGGGCTTTAACGACCCAGCCTCCCTGAAAACAAATCATTCCACAAATCATAAGTTTTCATAACGTCCGTCTTAACTATTTCCGTAAACATTTTGGTAAAGGTGTCAGCAACCGTAATATACCACTGTACTTACCCTAAATTCAAAATCGGCTACTTCTACTCCTCTCCCTTCAAAGACAACAATGGTTTGAAAATCCTCATCCTTCTCTTCATTGTACACGTACGGCTTAATGGTTTCCTCCAGAATGACTAGGGACACTTCTCTCGTGCATCCTTTGCACTTTGCTTTCAGGTGACAGTCCGACCTCCCAGTTCGCCCTTCGTGGGTCTCACTAACGGTGACGTATTGCCATTTATCGGACATTTCTCCGCAGTTGGTGCACCTGGTCTTGATGTACCACCGGAAATCCTGGCCACATACTTCAATCTGCTTCACATTTTCGAGGCGGGCTGCTATTTGTAAGCCTAATTTTCCCATGACTGATGGATGATGATGTGTCTATCGTTAATTTACAGTTGTCCTAAAACAATAGAGGAAAAACAACATACATTTAATTCAACTTCGATCTAAAGAGCATTTATCACCAAATCAATCAGAGTGCTTTGAAATTTATCCGCTGGTGTTCACTTTAACAGTTGCTTTCGACACATTAGCTTAGATGCGTTAAATAGCCAAACTTACTTTTTAATGGCGAAGGTTTTAGGTTTGGTCTTCAAGCACTTCAGATAGTAGTAACTTTATTTAACATCTGCCCAAATTACAGAAGAAGTTACGAGCAAATTAATTACGTAGTGGACAACACCACAGGGTCACAAAATGTTCTTGAACTTGAAATAATAACAATGTAGTATTGTTGTTTTGCTGTCAGTAATAGGACAGGCTAAAATAATTCCCACGAAACATCACATTTCTCGCGTTGCCCTCGCCCTCACCTGAAAAGCTCAAAAAGCACAGATCTGATCAAGGAAAAGATCCAAGCACATGTCCATGTATTGCATTTATGTATAATATACTTGCATCTTGTAGGTACAATTAGTTGATCCTTTCATGAATGCAATACAATTTAGCAATCCCACATTTCTAAATTATGGGAAATATTTTACTGGTCATTAAAAATTGATGGGGGTTTCAAAATAAATATGTCTTTATGCATTTGACAAAACTATCATCATAAATGCAAATAATGGAAAATGTTTTCCTTCATTCATCTAAATCTACCTGTATCCTCTTCAGCAGATGCTGCCCATTTATGGAGAAAGTATCCATAATTTGATGCGATCCATCAATCGTAATCTTTATCCCTGTCATCCAGTTTCGACTAGTTCGTCCAACAATTGACCATGTGTAAAAACTCCGTGAAAAGTCCGAAACTAATAAATCTCGATTCCGCCTCAACTTATTGGCAGCCGGTTCGCCCAGTCGATTAAAAACAAAATTGTAGAAGCATCTTCTTACAAAAATATATATTGCATAACATCGAAAAGCAAGGGCTAAACAATGTAGTAAAGTTACATGACCACTACCAACCAAGTATGGAATCACCGACCTTGAACCCTTAACAGCATCAACCGAAGAAGAATTTCTCAGCTATTTAGTAAGTACATGTTGAAGTTGCATGCAAATACATCATGACATCTTCGAAGAGAATAGGTATAAATTCACCTACACCCTCCGGTGAAAAGGATGGGCTGGGCCACGAAAAAAGTGAGCAGACCGGGAGGAACTTATAATTAATTCTAACATTTTTGCACGTTTTATTATGCCCAATTGTCAAAGGAAGAAATATCTGCTCACGATCAGATCAAGAATGTGTGGAAAAACATTAAACTGTTCTGGAAAAAGAAAAAACAAACTGGAAAAAAATATTCCACTCCATGAAAAGAGGCCGAAATCAAACCGATAAAGAATAGACTGGAAAAGTGAATCTGGAGAAACATGCTCTGGAAGGGTGAGGGTGAGCCGTTGACAAAACATGAGGGTAATAGCAGATAGCAATTATAATTATTCGAGTTCCAGCTCTCTCCCCCTTTTTTTTGAAGATGATCTTGTTATTTTCGCACTCATCTTTCAGCAAGCATCAGATTTCGTTTGCAATTTTATCCCATTATTGCAGCAGCAGCTCACCTGGAGACTTGGGAAGTATTTTTTTTCTGCCTGTCACATTTGGTAGGGAAGCCTAAACCTGTTTTCAGAATTGGATAATCCGCCGTGGTCAGGTTGGTCAACGTTCGCTCTTATTATGTCGTAGCTACAGAATATTATCTCATTATAACTAGATATATTGATGGTTAAGTATTAAATGGCTGTCTCTCTCATATAAGGAGTTGAATATGAAGGTGTGACACTGATACCAATATTCGTTCGTAACGACTGGACAGTGCAAAACCTCTCTCTGACAATTGGACATTTTTTTTGCTGAAACCAAACCACAATGACAGTGATAATAGGATGGAGGCAGGGATGCCAACGCATGCATTTGGTTTGTAGGTGTGTCAAATTTGTGACAAAAAATGGATTACATGCTTTCAAAGGTCTTCTCCATAAGTTATCACGAATAATAGATGGGCACAATAGATGTAAATATGTATCTCTATTACATAATACGTACTAATTTTTGTAGTTGTGTTGCAGGTACTTTTCTCAACGGTTCCCTCGAACGAAGCTTTTGCTTGTATTGCATCAGAATTAAAGATGACCGTTCCGTTTTAGGTAGCGATTATATTTCCCATAATTGCTTCATAAATACAAATATTGGGTTGTCCGATATGATTAGGGCTGGGGCAACTTGATACATTCTGGGTGTTCATGAGTAATTCGATAAAAACTTAGGCTGGATGTCATGATAGGTAGTCATTCGATTCGTGTGATTCTTCGAAATCAAAATCGCGTAATTTTATTTATTACTGCAATAGTTTTTAATTCCACTCCCATCAGGTGAAGTAGCGAGTATAATTACTGAATACGCTTCTAATTATCTATTCAATTACTCTATTTCCAATTTCCAACTACGACAACGACAGGAACAAATAGTTATACTGTAGAGGATCGCTGTAAAACCAGTCATGCACCAACACACCCTCCATAACAATTAAATGTCCGGGACACATCATCAAACCACGCAGTAAAGACGAAATATGAAGACAACCGACGAAAACTGATAGCCATCGCGCATCCATGAAATAATAGTTAGATTTTTTTATGTTGATGTGATGAAAAAATGCTGATGAAGAGCATGGGAGTAGACCACTAGGGTTACGTGCGATTACCTGCGCGGTCATTATAACTGGTTACGCATAGCACTTACTTTCCGATTTTAATTGTCATCATTTCCAGTTTTTTTTTTGTGAAAGGGTTTTCAGATCTTATTAAAATTAAGCAAAAATGCTCTGCCTGTCTTCTTCAATAAATTCATCCTTTTCCTCTCAACAAGATTACACATGTCTGCATGCAACAGCGACAGCGAATACCTGAGTAATGATGCAACAACAATATAATTACATAGATACCTACTGACTGACATATGCATTATTAGACATGCCAAGTTCCAGAAATTTAGTGCCTCATCCAGCATTATAATGGATACCTTGTACCTTTTATTGTATCATATATATTTTTGTCGCAAAAAATGGGAAGAAGAAACAGGTA